>JAFFZH010012716.1:0-62227 GCA_018420115.1 Euura saliciscinereae
AGAGGACCGGATTTGGGCTCCCCCGAAATTCACTGTGCCGCTGGGAGAAGAGGACCGGATTTGGGCTCCCCCGAAATTCACTGTGCCGCTGGGAGAAGAGGAGCGGATTTGGGCTCCCCCGAAATTCACTATGCTGATGGGGGAAGAGGATCGGATTTGGGATACGGCACATTTCACTTCACTTTTTTCCAGTGATCACAGTTCCACAAACTTTCAGCTTTGCGACCTTCTCCAAAAGTTCTACCAGATCTATCGAAATCCCACTTTATGCGATATTGTCCATTTCAGCTTCAACAGCATTTTCGTCCGATTCTGGTGGATTTTTGTCTGATAATTGAAAATTATTCGCGGCTGCGACCTGCTTCCATTTCTCGAGGATGACAGTATCCTTGTTAAACAGAAAAAAATCAGAATTAGTTGCATTACAATTGTATTCGAATACTACGACCCGAACCTAACCTGTAAACTCACCTTCGGCGGTTTGAAAAGTGTTGTTTTTTACTTTTGGTTTCTTATTAGCTCTAATCGCACTTTCACTCCCCGTGGTGCAACTCGGGATCTCGCACGTCTTACCCATTTTCATCACCAAATTACTCCCACACTAACGATTTGAAATTTGAATCTACGTGCTCACTCACAACACTAGAGTTACGCCGTGGTTATGCGCGTGCCCACGACGCGTCGGACCGGACCTCTGCGGTTCTCGACTGTTCGCAGCGTCCCCTATACCGTGAGACACACTTTTCGTTGACGATATGTCTCCTTCTACTGCATGGCCAGTGGCCATGTCTGACTGCGAGGCCTGCGAGGTGACAGGAGCGACTTTTCAGTAGGCACTAGGCAGTAATGGCCGTAGGGATCGAGTCGTGTTGTGCGTTTTTAGTGTGTGAAGCATTTGTTTACCGTCGATATTGAGTTCGAATCAACCGTCCTTCTCTTCAAAAAACACAAGGTAAACAGAATATCGACGATATACGTCAATTGGAACGCGGCAAATCGTCGTTTTCCCTGAAATACACCGCCTAGATATTTTTAGTTGACAGTTCTCCGCCGAGATGGTCAATAATGTGTACACACAGTGGCCTAAGAATCTTGACGCCGATCGCGGCCTTGCATAGCCTCAATAATTGACGGTATAATCGCGTCGCACGTTCCCGCTGCATTCCTAAGTCAGTCGATCATCATCAGGACGATAAAACGCGCGGTTTAAAAAATGATCCCCTGCTACCGGCAGCAGGTTAGGTGAACGTCTACGTACGTGACGTAGGATGCGAACGACCAATCGGATCGAGTCGAAGCCCTTCGGTAGGGTCACGCAGTTCGTAGGGCGATTTGAAAAACAAATGAAAATAAAATCTCTACCTGACTGCGGCTCCGCGCGGGGAGCCAGTCTCCCTCTCACCATTCATCGTGTTTACAAAATTCAAGATTGAACCTTGCGGGAAAATTGAAGGTCAATTTTTCAAGAGTGTTTATTTTTATTTGTATTTAATAGAAGAGATTTTCTCCACCGTGAAGCGGTAGTAGACATCGGTTATTATTATTTTTTACGTAAATATTACTATGCACGTCGTGTAGTGACCGCCAGGTGTTGAGCAACGGTGGGTTAATGGCCCGAGAGTTTCATGGTACATAACAGTTACGCGAATAATTATAATCTTGGGACAGTTTCGGTATTAATAAATAATTTCAGGATCAAATAATTATTCTGTTTATATTCTTTCTTGTTAACAGATGAATAAACAATAATTAAACTACAATATTTCGATAATATTTTATGCATCATGTATCCAACAAATGAATAAATAAACCACATAAGACCAAGAGATTTATTTATTATTCTCAATTATTTTGTTACAATGGTATAAATTCCGGTATATAATACAGATAAAGAACGAAGAAGTGCAGAATTCTTTAGTCTGTAATGATCAAGTTTAGTTTGAAGAATTACTCCGCTAGCACGTGCTGGCCACAGTTTAAAATTTGACTTCCTTGTGGCACGATATGAAAAGGAACACGGGTCACGCAGCGCCGCTGAGGAGTCTGCGTAATCTCTTCAATTTGATCAATCATACGATGAGATGATACGAGTTCACGAGTCCCAACTGGGTCGGTGACATTCTCGGGCTATAAAATATTCATAAACACTCCGTGCTTTTTTTCCCCCTTTCTTCTCATCTCTTTATTTATCCAGTTGCGCAAATATTTGTCAACTCACAGCGTAAATTGAAAACAAAATAATCTTCAATTATTATTATTTTTTTTCTCACTGTCGTTTGAGCTATTAATAGTATAATTAACGTGACTCAAAGCTCGCTGTAATCGATGACTTATTAATTATTGTGCCATAAACTGATGGAAAAGCTCTCTCTTATACTCTCTGATGTGTATACAGCGTCTATCGTTGTTAATTTTTATGGGCATGCGATACAGCTCTGTAAAGTATTGCGACACGGCTCGATACCGTGGATCAAAAGTCAATAAAGGTAGTTGCCATATTTGGTAAGAAATTTAGGCGACTCTGTATCTAGGATCGAAAAAGTATCAAAAGGCGCGTCTTATTCGGTCGGTTCTGTCCCTTCGTTCCTCACGCTCAGTCCGTTCGGCGCAGATTCGTTCCTCGGGCTTTCCCACCACCTCCGGATTTCTCGCTGCCGCCACCCCCGTCCCCGTGGTAGTCTGGTGGAAGTTTTACCCCCACCTGTCCTACTTATCGTATTGATTCAACCTGGCTATCCACGCGTTCTACCGGCAGCCCCAACTTCCTGTTTCGTGGTTGGTTCCTTCCTGCATTCCGCTGGATCAACGATTTTTTATCTCATACTTCAATTATCGTCGGTAGAGTCGATAAAGCAGAGACTTTGGGTGTTGGGAAAAATTTGAGCTGCTTTTATGCCAGAAGAAGTGCGTCGACGACATTTGTTGACGTTCTTCTTTATCTAGAAATCGATAAGCACGAAGAGTGGCTTATTTAAAATTCGATTTGAGATTTGATAATGTTTTAACAGTGGAAAACGAAACCGGATCGAATATACACAGGCAGTAATCCGACGTATGATACTCGTGATGTAAACGCATCGCTGGTCCAGGACGAAACACGTTTCTTTTTTTTTTTTATAGATTCTTCAGCCAATTGTCGCGCTTTAATGAACACCTTCGGTATTTGCGAAGGTCGTTCAATTAAAGGCGATGTATCCGAGATAAGCATGACTATATTCTGCATCGTATGGATGATAATGACCGTATAAATTAATATTAATTAGAATTCGGTCGAACCGGTTATACGCTTCGTCGATTGCCAAAAGGCATTTATTGTTCATTTGTATATATAGGGTCTAGACTCAACGACAGCATTTAATGCTCAGCGCGTATTTTTCTGTTTTTTAGTTCCTTCTACGATCTCTTTTTTTTTTGAGCTAATGAGCTCGATTCTCCTCAAGCATAACACCGGCTCATCGTCTCTCTCGCGAGCCTCCTTCAACGATACTCTGTGATTCGTTTATATGGTTTCAATCACGACGATAAGAACGTGAAATTCCAACAATTTTGCTGGTCCAGAAAATCGAATAGCTGAATCAGATATTTGCATGATTACATCCAGACCGTATTGCTGTGACCTTTTACCAATAAAATATGGCTGGACGAACAAGAATTCTGGCTGTCATCGCTAAACTTTTTTTTTCAGTGAATTGAACTTACACTTGACGAAAGTGAGTTTATGCGCGGATATAGGGGTGAATGATCAATTTAACTGGATAATCGATTTCCTGTCAGACTCCAATTATTAGATTACGTAAACCCGGTAATGACGTTCACAGTAAAAGAATCAGTTTCGTGAAGGGGAGAAACGTTGTATAGAAAGTTTAAAATACGTATCATTAGCAATCCCGGAAACTGAAGCTGAAACTGAAAGGAGATGAGAAAATTCGTTATTCCATCCAGTGACGCTAGTCTTTATAACCGTAGATGATAACGAAAACAACCAGCTGAATAGTGTCGCTGCTTGTTATCCATCACTTGCACGTACCTATATATGCTTATTTAATGAGATGACGGAACTCGCACCTGCGCCTTACGATGTGAAATAAATGTCTCATCGCGTGATCGTGCTGAAATTTATTGGCTCGTTTGAGTAAACATCGATGTTTTCTTTGCTCAGATTTAGACGCAGAAAAAGAATCGTGCCGTAGTCTCTTTCTGTTTTTTTTTTTTTTTGCGAGACCCCTCAATCTTGGAAAGTTCTTACTGCAAAGTAATAATACAGCACCACTTTGGGTACACGTACATAAGTCAACGATCAAGTAATGAGTTACTGCGTATGTAATGTTTGAGCTACGTTTCTCAATCATAAGAGAGAAATCAGAGTGCTCGGTGTGTACAGTCGTATATAATAATGAAAAGAAAAACGTGGGTACTCAACTTTTTCGTCTACGTCGCAGAAAAACTCTTTTTCTCTGACAAAGTAACGTACGTGGTGTATGTACATACTACTTCTTTCCGCATCCCACCACCGCGGCATGCATCGTTGATGGCTCTTTTAAATTCTCTCTCCTCTCGCGACCTTTTAAAAAATGAGGGTAGTGCTGCTTGACGAAAAATGTTGTACATTGCAAGTACGTCTAGACACGCACTGACGTAGCTAACCACCATGGGATTTATTCTACAACCTGGAAGCAATTTTCGCCATGAATTGACGATTATTATTATTATTTTTTTTACTGTCTTTGTACAACTATGATTGAAAAAGAATCATGTTATCTGCAGCGCGAGTTTCGTTGTTGGTAAATTCTTCTTTCCATTTCGTGATGAGAAGATAAACGAAAGGAATAATGGTGACGCCGCTGTCGTTCCTCTTCACCTACCCCTGCGGCCGTATATGCACTTGGAAAAAGTGCCCACTAGAAATTTTTGTACACAACTGCAGTAGGTCGGTAAGAGGTGAGATCCCCCCTCACTCGTCTGGCTTACAGTCTTCTGAACCCCAGTTTATTTTCTAGACGCTACCGTCTCCTGATCGCAACCCTTTCAAGTTAATTGAGAATACTGTACTCCAGCACGTATCACGTCTTTGTTTTTTAGCTTCCCGTTTCTCTTCTTTTTTTTCAGAAAAAATGAAGTTATTGTAATGACTCCAAAAATAGAAGGTGGAGTTTTCACTGGATCTCCACGTCGTGAGGTCCAGAGAATCATCTTCAACTATTTTGAGTTTGACGTATTGGGACGATATTTCGAGAACTGGGGCGCGGATTTTGACCAAATTGGGCTCAATCGACGCGACTTTTCTCAACCTAAAACTGATCAGATTTGAACTTTGATCGGTTCAGTCCTTTTCGAATTATTCAGACAACAAAATTCTAAAAAATACAGTAAAAATGACGATATCTTAAGAACGAATCAACGGATTTGAATGTAATTTGGTATCATGTCGTTTTTTACGTCGCTGATCATGAATCTGAAGTCAGTTTTACAAAATTTGATTTTGGCGCATTCGATATACTGCAAAAAAAAAACTAAAAACATTTGGATTTTGATGAAAATTGGTACTCGAACGTTTTTTGGTTCATTCATCACGAATCTGAATTCAGATTTGCAAAATTCAAAATAGTTGAAAAAACAATATCGATGGTTGGCTCATTAGCCGAAACCCGTTTGTTTTTTTCTTCGAGCCTGTATCTTTAATTCAATTCAAGTCCACAGTTGACAATCTAGATAATTGATCGAAGAATTCAATCACAAAATACCTTATCACAATGTCGCCGAGTTATGTACAATGAATTTATACGTCGATGTGAAGATTTTTTACCTACGTCAATGAATCAATTCCGTGCGTACGAAGAATAAGATACGATAAAAATTCCTTCCATTATTTTCAACTAGTTCATAAATCCCTTCGTATAATTGTTACACCGCATATAGGAAGAAAGACGTCTGGCTTAAAAAAAGTATTTGCATACCCGAGGAAACATTCTCTTAGCTATCTCATGTCCCGGTACGTTAAACCCTTTCTATCTATTAAATCTCGTGTAATTTTCTTCACGTACGGAGGAGCAGCGGCAACGCGGGTGTATCTATCTGACCCGCCTACGCAAGAGAATGCCAGCCGTGAGCCAAGAGCCAGAGCAGCATCTACACACCCGGCCTCGATTCTGAACCGGGGGGGAAAACTTCTAGGTGGTCAAGCCTCGCCCCGTACCACCCATCGACGTCGGTCGCAGTCTAAATGCTCGCTCGTATCCCTCAACTTGCAGCGAGCTGGAGCGACGGGATCGAACAGTCTTCGACGCATTCTCTAGTTCAAGGATATACAGGGTGAATCCCTAACGACTCGTTCATCTGAAGTTGGCTAGAATCGAAAAACGAGCATTCGGACACTTCAATTGGTTCAGAAATGTCTGAGAGCTTGTTTTACGATTCTAGCCAACTTCACAGATCAACGAATCGTCAGGAATTCACCCTGTAGAACCTCTAGCACTCGTGATCGAGTCTCTATTCGCGAGACGTTCGCTCATTCCACTTTTTTGAAAATGATAGACCGTATCTCCTGCCGCGTGCTATTTCTTGCTCTAAACAAAACACCTTTCGTAATTCCGTATTTCCTCTCTCATTTGACGATGTTCCACAGCGGAATCCTTTTATCGTCGAGTCTTCTGCGCTGCTCGTGTCTCTCCTCCGCCTCCGTAAGGCGAACGCCAAGCTAGCTGCGTTAGATATCGATTCCGCACCTCTTCCCGCTCGACTAGACCGTATATTTTACTTTCAGACTCAAACTCAATGAGATAAAAATTCTTGCGGTTATGAATATCCATTTTGTCACTCGCAGAGAAAATCCCACCTCTTGTGTCTAAAAAAGTTGGAGATGAGGAATTATTTTATGTCCGCATGGTTTCTTCTTCTTCGCAAAGGTTTTTGCGGTCTCTTTTGGAGACGGAAAAATTTCAAACATTTACGACTCGCCTTATATGATGATATTTATGTTCGCATTAGTGACTCACTTACCTGTCATTCGAAGACAACCCACTTGTATCGCTGGGGATATCGGCTATTATGCTTGTCATTACGTGCTAAATTGAAAGAAGAAGAAAAAATAACTGCAAAAGAAAAAATGAAACAAACGAAGTATGAGACACAGCCTCGACATTGAAATATTTTAAAGCCGAGATACATCCGGAATGCGGTTATTCCATTTTTTTAATCTTTATTTTTACTGTACGAATGATGACTGTCACCTATAACGTTACAAGCTAGTATGCTTGTTATTCAATTATTCTAGCGGAAGCGAATCACTTGTACTTTTAAGGTGTCCCTAGAACGGATTATCCATGTATTACGTCAAGAAATTATATACGGTTTTATCAAAGAGGTCCTGGTTTGTCTGACGATGATAATAAAATTGAAGAGTTGATACTTTTTGTTCTAATCCAACTCACGATCAGTCACGTACAATTTTCGTAATTAGTACTCGACCCCAGGTAGTTATGACTCGCTACTCGCTCGCCCAGCCCATATTTTTTTGTTTCTATTTTCCTTTCTCCTTTTTTCGCTTTTTGTTCAGCCACTTCGAGCATAAACCTAATTGCTACCCCTCCGCTGTAACTCATGACGTTTGTAACCCTCGTGGAGGATTCATTTGGTATCACGTAAAAAAATAACGACTAGGGTCGTGACTGTGACATTTTTGGAACAGGAAAAAGCCTTCGAACTTTGTTCCGCGCGGCACATACTGGAAGAATGGGATGCCGAAACGAGATGGAAATCATTCATCGTCAAACAATACAAACATTAGAGTAGAAAAACAAAACGAAAAATTGTGCTCTACAAAGTCCATACAAATTTTTTTTCATTTTCTATTTTGTTAATTATTCGAACGTCCATTTTATTCAGAGTAGAACATTCTCTAAGGCTCAAAATTTACTCGAATTTCTGTCTTGATTTCCTGGAGAATTTTGGTTCATTGATTACATACTTATATCGTAATAATTTGATATTGCAGATGCAAACAAGGTCAGAATGAACCCGAAATGAATATAATACTATCATTATTATTATTATTATATGATTGCGATCGTTCGATGAGGATGTTGATCCAATTAGACCATTACACCGAGAAACCTGTAGAAATATCAGTGAATTGGAAAAAACCAATTAATATCAATTATGATCGTGTAGGAAAACTTAGAATATCAGTTTTTTGAATCGGAATATCGAAAGAATGATTCATTGTGTAAACTATTGAAGAAAAAAGATGAGGAATTGGCTAAAAGATTGATTTACTACAATTGTGAGAATTGTTCATCGATATGTTTCGAGGAATTATTACTTTATTGAACAATTTCAATTAAAAAAAAATTGTTTTTCCATTCCCTCTCTAATGTTAATTATCATGTAAAAATGACCATCGAACCTCGAGGGTGTGAAAAATTCCTTCTATTATTTACATCGGAGTTCAAAATGAAAATAAAAAGAATTGACGCGAAAAATCTCGTTACAGGAAGTAAAAAAAAAAAATGTTTTTAAACCTACCGAACAGATGATGCACCGTCGTACCAAGTATAAAGTAACGGTGGATGGGAAGGGGGGGGGGGGGGGGGGTAGATTTGAACGGTGGTTCATTATACGTTGCGCGACAAGTAAAACGCAGCTTGGTAACTTAAAATTAATTATCGTTTCGCGCCGGGAGGAAACTGGAATTTTAATTAATACTCAAATTAAGGCTTTAAATTATCTTCCGCGTTTCCTTCGCAGCGCTGAGGTAACAGGGTCAAATTAAGCTCGGATGTGATAACGCGATGGGTTTAAATTAATTTTTGCTCGTCCACTTTTACCTCACTCCTTTTACTCTGAAGATTATAAAATGTATTACGAGACGTTTTTGTGTGACTCAATGTCTTGAGGAAATCCTCGCGGTCTTGTATGTGGAAATAGAATAATGATCAAATTTTCTATTAATAAATCTTGAGACACTCCGTCCCATTGTCATAATATCTCCGCAATATGCTATTTTTCGAGATATAATAATACTTCCGGACTTCTCGACGAGCCCCATGGTTATTTCATGGTGACCTCAAAATCTCTTGTACCTACTCATTTCCGGTTGGATCTCGAAGACTATCGGAGACTTGATTCAAATTACGAAATTTACTATCTAATCTCGTGCTCAGCTCCAGCTGACGGTGGGCAGATATCGTGTTTCTATTTCTTACCGGCTGTTCACGTGATTCTAGATATAAGAAATCTGTATTTCAGTACGATCTCAACGTGGACTGAAAGAGGTCCGCCCTTCCCAGTACCGGGAGAGACTTTGAAGTGGTTTAGAAATTTCGTTGTGTATTTCGAAAATCGATAAGTCGATGGAATACCGATTTGAATTTAAATAGAATGATAACCGACGAATCTATATCTCATACACAATTTAGATTATATTCATTTCTCAAGCGTACACCGTACACCGTCTGTATTCCATGCATTTTCTCAAAGTGGGTACTCTTATCGCGAAGAGTAGTCACTCTGTATATGCTAATTAGTAATTACTGGAGGTCTGTGTTTGCCGCCTCCTCGCAATATCAGGTCAGGGACTTGCGCCTCAACGTTATATTTTGTATTTGTTTGTTCGAAAATAGTGACTCCCTCATTATCTAATAAATTATTTTTGTTGTCCAGAAGAAATGGCTGACGACGGAGCTGGAGGTTCCAGCGGAGCCAGCAGCAGCAGCGGAGAAGCCAGTCGACTACAATTATTGCAGGAAATGCGAGCACAGAATTACGACAGTATTCGATTCGCTTCGTATCGTACCGCGTGTAAACTGAGATTCATTCAAAGAAGAGTCCATCGTGAGTATCATCCGGTTCTTCTCTTTTCTATTGAGACAAAAATTCCTGTTTGATTTCTCTTTGCAGATTGAATATTGTCAATTTTATTGTTTCCATTCATTTTGCAGTACACAACGTCGATATATGGAATGTTATCGAAGCGTTTAGAGAAAATGGGTTGAACACGTTAGAGCCAACCAGCACCCTCGGGGTATCAAGATTGGAGACTCTGCTCTCCTCTCTTTTTCACGCACTCAATAAGAGGGTTCCTGTCTCTCAGCAAGCCAAAGTAGACGCGACCACAGCCCTTCTTATGAATTCGCTACTAGCCGCCTATACCAGTGGGTATGTAATCCTGAAGTCTATCTCTCTTAGTCTAGTCTCTAAAATTCATCAAGAATGATAAAATTACATAAAGAATGAATCATTTCCAGGGAAAACAACAAAATAACCGTATTCTCGGTCAAAGTGGCTCTCGCTACGCTATGCGCTGGTAAAAATATGGACAAATTCCGATGTGAGTTCGCATTTTATTTGATAAAAGATGATTTTTGTTGTTTTTTTTGCACAGAAAATAACGTCTTTCAATTATTTACAGACATATACTCTCAGATATCGGACAGCAACGGACACATGATTCATTGGAGGTTCGCCGATTACTTGAAAGAAGTTTTGGCCCTACCCGCAGCTGTTTATGAAACACCGTCTTTCAGCTATTCTGAAGGTTTAGCGAACTCTATATTTCCCGCGGTAAGTGGAAATTTGCTTGGTGTTGTGATCAGAAAGTTTTCATCGTTGGTTTTCTTTTCAGAATTCTAAGGTCACTGTTAACGACTTTTTGGATACTCTGATGTCCGACCCTGGTCCACACTGCTTAATCTGGTTACCCTTGTATCACAGGATGGCTGCCGTCGAGGGCGGTGAGTTTCAACGATCGACCAAACATTGAAAAGAAATTCGGTCGAACGAGTGAGACGACTAAATGACCGTTTATTTTTCAGTCGTTCATCCTATCGCGTGTGACGCTTGTCATAAAGAAAATTTCACAGGATTTCGATATCGTTGTCAGAAATGTCACTCGTACCAATTATGTCAAGACTGTTTCTGGCGAGGGAGGGTTTCAGGACCTCATAACAACGATCACGAGACCAGAGAGTACAGTAGTTTCGTGAGTGTCTTGTCTTTGTTTAATCTAATATTGATATTTGATTTATATATCGTTTGACTATATTCGTTTACAGAAATCACCGAGCAAACAAATCGGACATTCCCTACGCAAAAGCTTCAGATGCGTTCCGGATAAAGGAAAAAACAACTTGCCCAGGTTTCCAGACCAGCCGGAGAAAACTTTGGACCTCTCACACATCGTGTAAGCTTTATCGGAAAATGAGACTATTGATTTGTTGATCAGATAGAGAAACTCATCACTTCATTAAATATTCTAGATACTTGATAAATCCACATGGAAAAAATTTGATAAGCAGACTTTTCGCGAAGTTCTAGGAATGAAAGTGCCTGACGAAATATCTGAGGCACTCTTAGTTTTCGAATGAAAAATTATCTGAGTGAAGTAATGAACCAAAAAAATGAACCAAAAAATTGAAAGGGCTGATGCAAGCTTCAAATAGTGCCGGGTTTCTTGTGTGCAATAAACAAATCCCGTGGTACATCATTAGATACCGAGAGTCATCAGTTCTTATTCATTTTTAAATTGGATGTTTTTTATGTGGCACCGCGCTTTGTACTGATCCAGTCGACCTGACCCCAGGTCGACTGGATCTATTTTCCGCAGTCCTGGCCCACCTCTGGGCCTCTTCTCCCAAAGTCACAGTGAAATGCAATTGAGGCGAAATGCGGGCCTCTTCTCCTATCGGCATAGTGAATTTCGATGGAGCGCAAATCCGCTCTTCTTTTCCCATCGGCATAGTGAAATGTGCTGCGGGATCTGTTTATTGCACCCAAGAAACCTGGCACTGTATAACGCTCGAGTCAGGCCTTTAAGGTGAAATGGAAGTCACGTGACCTCGATATGATTTACACTTGGAATTTTCAAACGCCATTTTCTCGGCCAAAACACATTCGATTGATGTGAAATTGATATCAGTGACGTAGAAAAACTGAATGAAGCGCCTGCCAATCGTGGATTTTCGAATATCGAAAGACATAATCAGAATTTTGTGTAACAATATTGTTCTGTAACCCAAGGAGGTGCTGCCCCTCGTGGAGAGAGGCAGCACTTCTTTGGATTACAGAACAATATTGTTAAAAAAAAAACTGTTATTACGTCTCGATTTTCGAAAATCCACGATTGGCAGGCCCTTCATTGGGTTTTTCTACGTCACTGATATCAATTTGACATCAATCGAATGTGTTTTGGCTGACAAAATAGCGTTTGAAAATTCCAAGTGTAAATCATATCGAGATCACGTGACTTTCATTTCACCTTAATCAGTTCACTTGGATAATTTCTTGAAAACTAAGAGTGCCTCAGAAATTTCGTCATAGACTTTTATGCTTAGCATTTATTTCTCTAATTTTTTGGATGTAGGGTAAACCATCCTGTAGAATTGATTTGTTCATTTGTTTACTTTTTCGAATAGCCCGCCATCCCCTTTGCCGTCGCACAACGGGTTCCCTGAATCCGGATTTATGGCTCCGTTCGATTCTGGCTCTATGGACAGTAGATCGACCTTGAGAAGGTGAATGAGAGTTCAGCAATCGACTAACTTTTATAAGAAATAGAATTTTCCACTAATAAGATCTTCATTCACAGTATGGATAGTTCGAGGCTGGAAGACGAGCATAAACTCATAGCAAGATACGCGATGAGATTAGCGCAGGAAGCTCGAGCTGTGGTAGTGGTGAGTTTATTGACGATTAATCGATTCTATAATTGCTCGGCTTTTGAAATTAAGAATTAGAAGTTCGGGCCATGCGCTATTGTTACTTTAATACATATAGAACAGGCGGTTGAATAAAAGTATCAGTTTACATATTACGTTTCATGCAAATTGAGTTAATTAGGTATATAGCTGACCGCATCCCTGGGTATGGCTTAATGCTAATTTTGTCATTGTTTTAACAGCCTCGTTCTGCATCAAAAATGTCCCAGGCGGAACAACCGGTAAGTTATAGTGTTACCGAGTCGTTTATCTATTCATTAAGACCTCGCATGCACTGCTTCAATTCGGCATACTTTATTCATTCATAAAAGTTTCAAATTTGCCACACCCAAAACTAACTGGTCAATGAATTGAATTCTTGCACAGAATGATAACTGGATAATTATTGTGGCAGGGAAGGGCACCGTCGGACGCGAATCTCTCTTCATCGGACATATCGCGGGCCCAGCGTGAACTGATATCACATTTAGAGGCAAAGAACAAGGAGATAATGCGGGAGATTGCAAGGTTAAGGTATACCAGTGTCGTTTATATTCCTTTATATCGAACCTGAACCTCGTGATCATCCTGCCAAACCATCCTAGAGTCACGCATGTTCAGAATATTTCTTTTCGCTTTATGTATTTCATTTGCGCAACTTGAATGCTAGACTAAGATCCGTTATCGCTGCTCAATCTATGCTAATCATATCCTATTTCAACATATCAAGAGCTTAATTATCTCGCATCTTAATCAATATTTTGAGAGAAAATCATTTCAGACCCATTGCATCTATGAACAAGATATAAAAGAGATTTATTCACGCTTGAAAATCAGTTTAAGCGATTGTTAGACTTCTAGTTTCAATCAATAACACTTTTTACAATAATTAATTCATATATTAGGAGACAGCAAGAGATAAATGCCGCTGGATTAGAGAATCCGGCGTTGATGTCCGAGCTGAGATCCCTCAGACAGAGAAAAGATGAATTGGAAACGCATCTGGTTACGTTGCAAGATTCTCGACGGCAGCTTATGGTCCAGCTCGAAGGATTGATGAAGTTGCTGAAGGTAAGGCGACGCGTCGAGTTTAGCGATCTTTGTCACGATTTAATTAAACCTAATCTTTGATTGATAATTTTTTCAAGAATCATCAAGCATCTCCGAGATCAACTCCTAACAGTTCGCCAAGAAGTACAAAATCTCCTCCGTTGCCGCCCGGCGCGATTCCCAGCAGTAGATCCGCCCCGCCGACACCTGGGGGTCCGCTGACTTCCGCGCCTCAGCAGCAACAGAATCAGCAACCAATGTCCCAGAGTTATCAGAGCTCGGTACCACCCACATCGACGGCGAATATGAGTGGAAATGCGATGCTTGGATCAATGCAGAATCCAATTCCTGATAGCCTCTCCTGCGTCGGTGGCGACGTAAGGTAGGACGGCATGAGTAGACGCTAGAATCTGCCGTACTTGAATCGATATTAACGACAATTATTATTTTGCTAAGTTTTTTCTTTGCATTGTGTTTGAATAGTTGTTTTATTGGTTCATTGACAATACGAATAATCATTATTTTTATGCGGATTGGAAGATCCTTGAGTTAGCATTCCGTCAAATATGCATTAACAGTCACTCCTTGAACGCTAAAGTAGATACCTTATGTATTTTAACGTAAACAGCTTTTATTGAATTGAAATATTCGCACTGGCAACTAGCTGAATGGCGACAAACTAATAAGGAACTTGACGACAAACGAGAGTTCGAGTAATGAGGAATCAAATTTCCACATCACATAGTTGTAAATGTAAAAAAATTATACTGCGAATCAAAATTCGATATATCTTTACGGTTTTATTGTGCCATGACTTTTTCAAGTTATGTCTTCGGCTTATTCTCTAAATTGTGTTGATCGAAAAAAAATGTCTATACAGTTTCGCCATGGATTTTGATTAAAGTAATTAGTAGAATAAAAATATTTCGCGAGTCTCCTGAAATACGGGGTCAACCTCGAATCAACATCGAAGAACGTAATTAAATTTATTTTAATCCTCTATTTATGTATTTTGAACTAATGATCGCAATCTTTATATACGAGAGACTAAATGAATTGTTGAAACCGACTGGATGTAGAGAATTGAAAATTTATTTGAGTATTTTATCGTTTAATCTATTAATAATCTTCGTTTAGCATGAGAATGATGAATGTACTTATATTATCAGTTGTGTATGGCTTGTTTTTTAGTTATCAGCAATATTATGGACGTATCTAGTAAACGTATTGATAATAAGAAGATAAATCCTATGTGCTTTGTTGTTTAGGTTTATTTGAAATCTAGATGTTCCTTATTGTTACAGAGTTCGAATTATTATATCAATATTATTAACATCGTCTATATTAACGGGCAGAAATCACTTAGATTCTTAGAATAGAAACGTCTTCGAATCATAGAACGCTTAGGTATTTTTAATCACTTTCAAAGTTGAAAAAAAAAAACGGATCATACAAGGTGCTTGACTAAAACTATTCCCTAGAATTAATTGAATACAATTCAAAATGTTGAAGCTATAACTTGAAAGTCCAGATGCCTCAGTAGATTCTTTAATTATTATATCAGAGTACAATAATATGTTTAAAAAAACGTTGTAATAAAAAAGGAAGAAAACTGCATGATTTCGAGTTAATTTTCTGTTTGGAAAACATGTAACCCATAGAAAATAGACATTTTCAATGTTAGGTCAGCGTTTGGGACGAACAGCCTACCCGGGAGTGGCTCAAGCAGTGCTAACAACAGCTTGGGACGTTCGTTGAGAAACGATTTACTGGTCGCTGCCGACAGCGTGACCAACGCCATGTCAACACTGGTCAGGGAATTGAATTCAGGTACGATATTACGACGTAGAAACACAACGCTGATGCTACAGATGGACACCAAATGTTGAGTCAGAGTCAAAGTAGCCCGATGAAATATTGTCGATTTGTGGCAGCAGCTCGGTGCAATTACACATCTAAATGTAATCTATTGAGCTTGTGTTTTTCGAACTACTTATTGTGCATAGAAAATATTCTTGTGTTGTGCAATGATATCGAATGCTAGATAATAACGACCATGGGAGCTCTGATTTCATATTTATATTCAATCTTGTATATATATCTCCAGCTAATTGGTAACACTATGAATGATGGCCTATGTGTTGACTTTCATTCAACCAAATTTATTTTCGCTTCTTTCATTGGAGTCTTTTCGGAATTGCTGTCCACTACCTTCCAAGATACTCGCAGTTTAAATCTGCACTATACAGGACGGCCCATTTCATGTGTCGAGAATGGGAGGGGCTTAAGTGCGGAGTGGCATAACTTTGAAACGGCCAGGTGTAGATTTGATGTCAAAGCTCACAATCCAAGCTTCCAAATATGTTTTTGACACCAAATCTACATCCAATGATTTTAAATTTATGCCACTACCCGCTTAAGCCCCTCCCATTCTCGACAAATGAAATGTCCCGACCTGTACATTCTCTCTTTGACTGGTTGAGATATTCAACATTAAGAAGCATGGCAGTATGTTTTTTATCTGCGAGAAGATGAAACACAATCGCTGTTTATGCATGGACTCGGAATTGACTTTTCTAAGCTAATGTGGATTGTGTGTGTTATTTTTTAAAACTGTATAAATGTATATTTCATGAACGTTTCATCGAATGTGTAAACAATTTATCAAATCTCAGCCGGACTAAATCCATCATTCAGAAATGATAACAATTGGCGCTGTATCACCAAAGTCATTATCTTCTCCCATAATCAATTAGTCTAACGCATCTTCTATGTGGAACTTGTAGAAGTTATGGTATGAACATTTTTGTGGATCAGATAAAAATTGGTATTGAGACGATCTAATAGTTAGGATAAAGTTTCATACATTTGGAGCCTTCTTTTGATCGTGTTTATCACATTTTCTTACATACATACTCCATCGATATAGACTAGCTCTAGGTGATAGTTTATCTAGTTTTAGCATGAACTGTAAAGCTATGCAGGACCCAAGAAATGACATTTTCAGATTTTCTCAACAGTTAAATTCATTTAATATTATTAACACATTAATTGGCGTTGCAGATATGATACTATCTCAAATACACGTACAAAATGTGATTTTTGTCTCCGTTCAAACCTGAACAGCGTAAAGAAAGACTCGTAGATGTGTATTCCAAGTCAAATTTTCAAGATCATAGTATGTATAACGATTAAAAGTTAAGTCGAGAAACAATCAAAATTAACATAATTGGAAAAATTGTTTACAAACCAATGACACTCTAGACGTGTTATGGAATGTGTGATTATGCACCCTCTGTGAATGTCTCCTGCTGGCTTGCAGACTCAGACCAGGAGGATCATACTCCAGCCCCAGCACGTCACAACATCAGAAAACCTCTAGGTATGTAAGCGTATGTAATTCTCCTTTAGAGTAATTCTACTTAGCACTTACACTTTGAACAATATACTATACATACTTACTTGTGTCATTCGCTGTTACTATTAAGTAGAAAATTATCGATACCTTAGATACACCGTTCGCAAAAAAGTGCTTAGATGTAAACTAAGTGAATGCTATGAAAAATTAGAAAATATTATTACACGTCCTCCCATCTTCGCACAGAGGCGACGATTGGAAATTTCATACTCAATTAATAGTTCGTCAAGTAAAATTTTGACACAAATAAGTCGATCTTTCTCAAGTTTCTTAGGATCTCAATTATTATCTCCGCACTTTTATCAAACTTTTATGCACTATGATTGTGATACATTGATAAATCACAAAATTCTTTCATTATATTTCAAATTTCATATCATTAATAGTAGCTAGGTTCTTTTATACAGTAGAGCGTCGATTATCCGAACGTCAGTTACCCGAAACGTCAATTATCCGAATGGCGATTTGGTTTATCCGAAACGTCAATCATCCGAATGGCGATTTGGTTTTTTAATAAATCCATCTATAACTTTGTTGTGTATCATTGGATGATACAATCATTACATGTTTTCAGTTGACTTAAATGTACTTGTGATGATAACTTATGAATGTTGATTGTATTTAAATATATACATATATAATAAATTTTATCATTTCGAAAAAATCGACGTTTTTTTCGCCCACGGAATATTGATGTTCGGTTATCCGAAATTTCGATTATCCGAAAGGCACCCGGTCCCAATTGATTCGGATAATCGACGCTCTACTGTACTTAACATTTTTTATCCATCTTATACGATAACTTCTGAGAATAGCGAATATTTTTTATCAACAATAGAAAATTCACCATAAAATTCATGATTTCATAAAAGATGTAGACTCACAATCTAAATATTGCAGTCGTTCTGTCGATATGTTAACAGACTTCGAGGCTGGTGAGGACGGAGACGATAGCAGCGGGGGTGGTAACTCTTGGCGTGAGGAATTACAGCGTCGTTACGAACAGGAGAATGATTTCCTGGCGGAACTTAGGGCGCGAAATACCAACGCGGCTCAGACTCCATCGGCCACACCGTCTAGCGAACAAGAGCAAGAAAGAGGCGAGAGGGAAGAGGCGGAAGGAGAGAAGGAGGATGAGAGCGAATCAAATTGGGAAGAGGCGGTGAAGAGATGGGTGAACCGATAAATAGTTATAGTTATACGAGCTAAAGTGTTGGGAAAAAGAAAATATCTTTGCACAAATGCATGACGAGAGATGGTAAATCGAGATGAGTGATAAATTTTAATAACAGCGAGTTATTTATAGGCGACTTTTATGATTTGCTGCTATAGTAAGATTTAAATATTAATTATTAGTTCAACTAAAGACTGGACCATCGGACAAATTTCAGATTTGTCTCTTTCTTAACACTCACGACCGATGTAGAACAGATATGAAGACGTTCTAATCGTCTATAATGCATATTTATAGTATACACCTCAGATTTCTAGTCGATATCAATTTTTCTTTACAGTCTTTGCATTTAGTAGATTTTCCATAAAAGTAAGAACACTCACTTCTACCGATGAGATTATCAATTTTATAATAATCATATTCAGTAAACCTTTTTATCGACATATCGACCAATAACTTAAATCACTAGTCAAACGTAGTTTTGCACTACAAGCATTTAATACTTTTCTCATAGAAATCTACAAAGATAGCTTTTCTATCTTTAGTTTTAGACAATCCAACATATACAGCGAGTAACAGCTCTGAATATGCCAACGAGGAAGTAATTTAATTCAATATTCAAAATCTCAATAGCATTAGGTGATTACTACACCGTCCAGTCTGTAAGACGACGAGGTTGTCGAATCAATTTGCTAAATTTGCTTTTACACGTCTTTGTTCTCAATTGCTCATCACTTTTACTCTCTATAATATTTGCATGCATGAAAGAATAATTGGCAATTGGCATAGTAATCTATTTGAATATCTGGATAATAAAGTTGATAGCATTTCCTAGTTATAGCATAAATAAATAAATGTGTATTAAAGTATCCTCACAAAATAGGCATCATGTTCATGATAATAATGTTAATTTAATTTTAATCGAAGTCTATTAAATAATATAGAAAATAGGAGAACGACTATTGTTGAATTAGCAAATGTTAAAATCAAAGATTGTTTTTATACCGTTTAATTTTTGCCTATCCAATGGAATGTCAAACGTAATTTCAAGATTGACGCAGAGCAAGTCAGGTGCAATTAATCATTCGCTTCCTCTAACGATTTATTCTATCATTCGCACTTTAATTTGCTTAAAAAAAATTCATAATCAAACGCTGCTTGGCTTCTCTTGTTCTTATTCATATCCTACTCTCTGGCTCTAATTCAGCCTAGAGAGAAAACGAAATGTTTTCTCTTTAAAAAAAAATTACAATGAAAATTAATTATAAATTGCACTGATCGGTTTATGACTCAGGACTACAGCTTATTATATATCAGTATTGTATATAAACGTTATATCATAAATTATTGCATAATATGACTTAAATTGTTATAAGTATATTATATATTATATATATATATAAACAGCGCACATAAAAATTTACCAATATTTATAGATCGTAACGAGATTGACTTTACTTTGCTTGTGTGTCTGGCGTAAAGCGATTCGATTTAGTTCCTATAGTAATTATCCTACATTCCATACAAAATGAATAATAATGAATAATTAAAAAAAACGATGGATCACGTTACAAATTAATCGATTTTGTAATATTGTCAAATTAGAATAGAATATTAGTGTTACAAAAATATTTCATTGTAAATATGATTTTCAACCTTTTATTTTTGTCCATATCCATATTCATTGTACGAAGATAATATTATGTAGCTCTGCTCCTCAAGAAGAAGTACTTAATGAAAATAAATATTGAAAACAAATTATAACTTCAGGCGTTACGTTGAATTTGTCGAAACCAAGTAAGCCTTGGAAATATATTTTAGTATCATAATTATTTCGCCGTATAATTTTCTCATCAAATTGGAAAGATGGAAAATATTGTAGCAATGGACGAAAGCGACTCTGTGACAAAATGCAATTTCAAATACTTGCACGAGCAGTTTCAACAGATAAGGAAATATCAGAAGATTGAAAGTTCTAGCGAGGAAAATAAAGCCGCCGAAGAAATGAAAAGTGTTATCCAATGCATGATCGAAATGATCGATGGCATGATGACTCCAGGGAATCCGACGTACTTACGACTGTTGGCGATGAAGACAACTCTCTTCTACGAAAGATCAAAGCTTCTGATTAGCCTCGGTGAAGAAAAAATGGCTCAAGACGTTTTGGTCGAAGCGCTGAACAGCATCAAGGACGTGATATTCAAACCTGAAGTCGTATTTCTGGCTTTCAGAATAATCAATCACTACGCCTACTTGCTTTCAAAACAAGGGGAATTTGAGAAACCGAAGGAAATATTAGAATTGGCAGAATCAACGTACAATAGTTTGAAAAAAGAGAATTCTACTATTCAATTTTATGCCAGCGATGATCTGTTTCTGCCCGAAATTTCTGTAACTCCGTCGTCTGATTCTAGCAATAAATTAGAACGCTTGGTCACTAACAATCTACAGATGTTAGGATTTATCTACAACAAACAAGAATTACATGACAAATTCGCTGAATATCATCACCAAGTACTGAGGCGACAACTCGAAATGCGAGACGGAGATGTTACTATGTGGGCGTCAAAGTCTGCCAGACTAGCTGCCTATTTTTTAAGCAAAAACAGATTCAGGTAAAAAATTCCGAACTCCATAATGAAATATTCTGATTGATTCAATTTCATCGATTCAGAGAAGCCAGACATCATCTGGCAGCTTCAATCTACATGTTGTACGGCTACGAGGAAGAGTTGAAGGCGATGGAACCTTCGGACAACACGGTAGCAAAGTAAATAGTGAATTTCGAGTAATTGATTATCGGAAGCTCGTTTTTCATGATTCTTATTTTTCAATTAAACATTCAGATGGGAAGAACTGCAGCAGAGATTCGCAGACGTTGCTAAATGTTGGGTCAAATACGGTCTCTTTCTATTCAGCGTCTCTAAAACTAGCATCGTCTCCCTGTTCTGCGGAGAGCCGAACCAGATTTTGGAAAAACTGTGGACTCCTCCGTTCAAGCCTGCGGATGAATCTAAGCCGACGACCTCGAAAGAAACTCCAATGGATAAGAAATCAGAAGCTCCTGCCGAAGGCTTTGGGGATACGGCCGACCAGACTTTCAACGCTGCTGATCCAGTGACCGGAACGTTACCAAAGTCGATTGGAAATATGCAGCCAAATGAAGCCGAGAAGATCAATGTAGAAGAATACCAAGGTGTGAAGATGAAATGATGACCTGATCGCTATCTAGTTTGTTTCAATCTTCCAGGACCGTTGTTATTATTTCCATCGCTGGATATCGCGGAGTACGAGGATCAGGTGACCGCTTCATTCGTGGAAACTACTGCGCAAGCAAGAGCTCTCTTCTTGTACACCCATTCGTGGTTGAAAAGAGCAAAAGTATTTTATACCCTGAGAGATCACCCGATGGAGTACGTCAACGCGATTCTAGATCTTAGCGAGTTGTACAGATACCTCGCCTTCTACGAAGAGGATATTGAGAAGTAGAGGTTGCTCTTGCCTTTCAACGCATCAATTCATGTGTAAACTTTGTCCCAGTCAATACGCAGTGCAGAAACTTAGAGCCGATGCTCTGGAGACCCTGAGCGCAGTTCTCAGAGAAGTAAGACCGCAGTGCTACATCGCAGTGTCCGTTGAGATTCTGAGAGAACTGGCCGAAGTTCAGTTAGAAATGATGGGACTGAACTTGCGGCGGATTTACATCGCTCGAGAGGCTGTGCCTCAAACTAGCGACACGACCGTACATAAGATGGAAGCCCTCGCGGATATTCATTCCAGATTGGAACAGTTCGGAGATAATCTTGGCCATAATACAGACCCTACAGAGTCTGGTTCAATCCCTGTGTCTGATATGGCTGGAGATGTTTGTCAGTACGTTAATAAATAATTTGTAAAATTGAGCTGAATTGCATTGAGAGAAAAAAAATATTTATTATAATTTCTCGATTATTTACACAAAAAAAAAATATATTTGAATTATCATTGATCGATAGAAGCTAGTGAGAACGACTATTTTTTTTTTCTAGAAAACTTCTTTTTGGAAACACGTTTTGTCCTCGGAATCCCAGGCGTCTCTTTTCGATTTTTCTTCGGCTTCTCTTGTATGGCTTGTTTCATAACATCGACCGCCTTCTGCGTGCCCTGATCCAATTTCAACTCGATGCTCGAGTCTAGATACTTTCCAGAAAAACCCTTCGGGAATAGCGGCTTGTTAAGCAAACTCTTCAACTGATATCTTCTAGCTTTCAGTTGCCTTTTTAGGTCCGCTGTTTCCCGAGTCTCCATCGTGGTTTCACTGCAAATGATGACAACACTTTAGTATCGAAGCTAAAAACTGTACAAAATAGAACTCACATCTGATCCTCGTCGAGCAGGAGGTCCATATCCTCGACTGCTTTGTGCAGCCAGCCCTTCTGCGCGTTGTCCCTTCGGCACATCAATTCTAGCCGGTCAATTTCCCTAGCTAAATTCATCCTCTCTTTCACAGCGATCAAAAGACGGTCGACGACCGGGAAAGTGGGTATATCTTGAGCTGAAAATGATAAAATATCGTTAAAATATTAGTTAAAAGAAAGGTGTGAACAATTTTACCGACGTCTTCGTTTCTTACTTTTTCCAAGCGTTTTACACAGTCTTGTGTAATACTGCATCTCCGATGGCTCCATCAAAAGTATCGTTATGCCCTCCTTCTGGGCTCGGGCTGTTCTACCGCTCCTATGCACGTAGCCCTGAAGTAGAAGCAATAAAATATGAGTTTCCTTTTCAAAACAGTTCCGATGAGTAATTATCACACCTCAGAAGTCCTGGGGACCTGATAGTGAATCACGTGTTCGACGTTGGGTATGTCTAAGCCTCTCGCAGCTACATCGGTGGCAATTAACACGCCGTTGTCATTCGCCTGGAACCTGTAAAGATACAAACGGATATTTAAAGTTTATTTTTGCATCAGTGGCTACGATGAGAGCGTTGTTATTCACCGTTCTAGATTCTTAAGCCTCTGCCGCTGCTGCATCGCAGCGTGTAACGGCAGGGGATTGCACTCTAATATTTCTAACAGAGTAGCGAGTCTCCTGACGCAGCCTATACTGTTGCAGAATACTAGGGTTCGACCGGCGTGTCGTTTCAGAAGATAATAAAGATAGTAGTCTTTGTGATCTATGGTGCAAGCTATGCGACATTCCGTCAAGCTGGCAGCCGTTCCCGATTGCTTGGTAACATCGACG
The DNA here is from genome assembly GCA_018420115.1 of Euura saliciscinereae. NCBI lineage: Eukaryota > Metazoa > Arthropoda > Insecta > Hymenoptera > Tenthredinidae > Euura > Euura saliciscinereae. The sequence continues at coordinate 23,557 of JAFFZH010012716.1, forward strand.
ATCTTTGGATTCGAAATTCCAAGCATCTCTATAACTTTTTGCAATTTCTGTCCCGGTGTTAATTTCTGTATTTTATTTCTCTGCTTGTTTTTCTTCTTCATCAAATGCTGCGGTATGTCGTGAACCATGGTCAAAGTCGCTGAGAATACAAACGTTTGACGATTCTTCAACTTTTCACTATCCATATTTATTTTTTCCAACAGACTGTGCAGCTCTTGGAAATGTCCACGTTCTACCATTCGGTCAGTTTCGTCGATCGCCAAGAATCTAGAAACAGGTAAAACTCAATATACTGGATCTTCTCGTCGACACAAATTCAACAAAATCGTTTACTTAATGTCGTCGACTTGGCCGAGATGCGCGTTACCCTCCTGAATCAATTCCCACAAACGACCCGGAGTCGCGACTACTATTTCCGGCGACTTGCTCAAGATTCTCTCCTGCTTGACTGCAGCCATTCCACCAACGACTACGGCGATCTGAAATTTAAAGTTAAATTATAACGAGTAGTTGAGAGGGAGAAGCTTTCTCTGCTCGTAACTTACTCTGATCCCGGTATACTTCGCAGCCTTGACAAGATGGTTCTTTATCTGAATGGCCAATTCTCTGGTCGGCGTTAGGATCAGAGCATACAACGGCTTCTTCGGAAAGCCACGCGAGCCACCGATCTGAATATTATCAATCGCTCTAACGCAGCCAAAACCCTGCTCGTCTAGAAGCTCTTCCCCTACGATTTCCTCTCTTTCTTCAAAGTCAGATTCATCCTCTTCTTCTTCCTCCTTTTCTTCAACCGCTTCCGATTCTAGTAGAAGAATGATTCAATGTATCAGCTATAAGTGTGATAACGTGAATGAATCGGAGCATATCATTGAATATACAAACCGGAGTCTACTTCTTCCGCATCTTCGCCGGAGCCTTCGCTGATGTTGTCTAAATCATCTTCCGCCTTCTTCTGAGCCTCTAGAATACCGTTCAGGATTGGTAAACCAAAGGCGAGTGTTTTTCCGCTGCCAGTTTCAGCAGCTCCGAGGATATCTCTCCGTCCCAAAATAGCCGGAGCCAATGTGAGAGCCTGAATGGGAGTTGGAGTGTAAAATCGTTGGTCAGCTAACGCTTTCGCCAATATTTCAGGAACTCCTAGCGAAGTCCACGATTCCGTGTTTATCTCTGATTCTGTATCATCGGCATCGATAACGTCGTCCTCTTTCTCCTCGGACTCCACTTCAATGGGGTCAGATTCTCTGACTAAAATTTTACCACGATTCTTGGCTTTTTTCTTCGGTTTTTTCTCCGTCTTATTAGACGCACCGAGCCTCTTCTTCTGCGCGGAATACTCGCCTGAATCATTGTCGTCACAATCGTCGGACCGTTTCTGCGTCTTATTCTTATTTACCTATATTTCAAACAGATTTTATCGCGAGGATGAAATTCTCGCAAAAAATTAAATACTCCGAAACTATCGATCGAAATTATATTTTAATCTTGCAGACGCCTTTCGCTCTCAAAAAAATAATATTTACACTCAATTCAATCATCGATTGAAGTTCAATTACATTCTCAATTATTCCAGACTGAAAAAATGTTTCAATTAAGAGAAGAAAAGAAAATATTTGCTCCAAAATTTCGACCTTGTTTCGAACAGAAAATTTTGTGGTCTCAAAAATAAAAAAAAAATACTTAAACGATGAGATGTGAATTTTATCTTACCTTTGCCGATTTATCGTCCAAACGAGGAGCCTTTCGTTTCTTGTTACCCTTTTCGATGCTGTAGTCGGTCAATTCTTCGATGCCAATTAGACCGTCGATACCTTCGGCGAATAACGCACCGTCCAATTTCAGGGGTTTCCATCTGCTCGATTTCTCCTTCTTTATCTTTCCCATAGTCAAATATTGAACAGAATTGATTCAACGATATTGACTCCAATGAAACTTAACCTCAAACTCGATGCAGCTATTCGACCACGTGCTTGAAATCTGAAATCTCAGGCCTGAGCCGCGCTGACAGAGAAACAAAAAAAAAAAAAAAAAAAATCGAACCACCAATCAAAACTTCGGTCGCACTCACGATTGGGATGAGCGAAAACAATTGACTATAGTAATCGAAAAACTGTGAATTTATAATTGATTGTTGATATTGTTGACTTGTAAATCACTGACGACGGCGTTCAGGTTCTGGTTCTACCGGCGCGAGGTTCTCGTCAATAATAAAATCTTCCATATATTCCGTGAGTACTACGCAGTTTAAAAATGTATTATCTATTTTTATTGATCGGAAAATAATGAAATAATGTGAATTATTCTATGTTTTGATGAAATCCAACGCACAAAAACACCGGAAAGAAGAAAGACGATTAACCTAACCTCACTTAACCCTAACCTAACCTAACTAATACAGCATTATTACTACGATTTATTTTCATTTATTTATTTTCTCGTATATTTATTCATTCAGATATTCATTTATCGAAGACTAGGGGCTCTGCCCCTGCGCGCTTCGCGCGCCAACCCCGGTCGGCGCTACGCGCCCCAAAAATTGGTTTCACACCTTTTCATTCCCTTAGGAGTCGAATTTCGAAAAACGCTTGAACTACTTTCTAGGTATTGGAATGAGCAATAATTTGAAGCTAAAACGAAGGTAATATCTCATCGGGCCGAGGAGATATCCATGAATCCGCGAAAACATGTTTTCCCCCTTTTATTCTCCTTGTGGGGCGAATTTCGAAAAATCGCTTCTTAGTGGGTGTTTACGAAGGGAAGAGAACGTGTTGCCCAAATTTCAAGTTTCTAGGTCAAGGGGTTTGGGCTGGGCGTTGAAGCCACTTGTTCCTTTGTAGATATAGATTTTCGCCATCCTCGAAACCCTGATAACGGAGTCGACCGAAATACTGTTTCTCAAGATTTCTAAAAATCCATTTTTTCAGATTTTCTAAAAAAATGTTCAAGACCGACGTTGTGCCAGAGATTGAAAAGAAGGAGAATGACGCCGAAGAAATGGACGTCGATAGCCAAAAGGCTTCAGGGTCAGCTAAAGAGGGTGAAAAGAAAGGTCGCAAGCCGACTTGTATCATCGTACTGGGAATGGCTGGTTCTGGAAAAACGACATTCGTCAAAAGAATCACGTCGACTCTTTACAACACTGGGAAACCATACGTGATAAATTTGGATCCTGCTTGCACGGAAGTTCCCTATCCAGCAAACATCGGTAAAATAGACTAACGATGCTGAAAAATCTATTTTCAAGCTTGATAGGGTAGCATTCCTGAAGATACAAGTCCTAAACCAATCCAATTCGCAGATATCAGAGACACTGTGAACTACAAGGAGGTCATGAAGCAGTACGGACTTGGTCCCAACGGAGGAATAGTCACAGCTCTCAATCTGTTCTCCACAAAGTTCGATCAGGTCATAAAGCTGGTTGAGAAGGCTGGAGAAGAGCATGAATTTGTTATTCTAGACACTCCCGGTCAGATAGAAGTCTTCACTTGGTCCGCGAGCGGCACCATTATCACGGAAGCTTTGGCCTCAGACTTTCCAACTGTGATTGTCTACGTTATGGACACCGTCAGGAGCGTCAGTCCCATCACGTTCATGTCCAACATGCTCTACGCGTGTTCCATTCTCTACAAAACTAGACTACCGTTTGTTATAGCGATGAACAAGGTAGAAGCCAGTTTGTGCCCTGAAATGACAAATTTGGGATCCCAAAGCTCGTCGTTCTTCGACATGAACCATTTTCAATCCATTGCAGATAGACGTGGTCGAGAACAGCTACGCTGTCGACTGGATGCAAGACTTTGAGTCATTCCAAGAAGCTTTGGAATCAGAGACCAGCTACATAAGCAATTTGACTCGCAGTTTAGCTCTTGCGCTTGACGAGTTCTATTGTCACCTGCGGAGTTGCGGAGTCTCGGCTTTGACCGGCGATGGAATCCCCAAATTCTTCAACCTCATAGAAGAAGCCGCAAAAGAATACGAAACGTTAGTTTTTCCGGATTTATCTGAACTCCTACGGCTTTTTTTTTCATCTAACAAATTTTCAGAGACTACAAGAAGGACTGGGAAAGGATAAGGACGGAGAATGCGAAGGTGCAAGAAGAAGCGAGGAAAGAGAAATTGAGAAAGGCAGCCGAAGGTGGATCAGGAGACGTCGTTCCGATGGTCAGCTCGATCAGCGCGGGACGCGAAATAGCAGATATATACCTAAAGCATCCCGGTAACGAGTCGAGCGACGACGAAGAGGGCACGGAGAATACCGGAGACCCTGAAGACGATCCAGACGAAAGAAAAGAGGCAGAATCTTTCAAGAGTTTCCTCGCCAAACAGAAAAACGAACAAGACAGAAGAGCTATGAGCACAAAAAGCGAACCAAGCACCAGTAAAGGTGGCTGATTCACTTCTACGAAATGAAAATGTATAATTCTAAAATTACATTATTGCATAAAATCTATTACGCGAAGTTGCATATATTTTCCAAGTGTATAGCATCAAATAAAGTCAAGTACTAATTTTTCAGAAGGTAAAGCGTTACGAATTGATTTCGAATTTGCTGAAGAATCATCAAAATTAGTCGGTGACTTGTGAAAAATCTAGTTCACGGAGATTTCAACAATTTCTGTCTAAATCCTCCAATTTTCATGACCAATTACTGAAATGGGAAAAGATTTCAATGAAAACTCCCAAAGTTTGTAGTTAAAGTCGGTTTATTGAATATCAAATGAATTTTATGTACAGAAGCAATGCTTTAAACAGTTCAATCTCCATCATCGGCGTCCGGTTCGTCAAAATCTTTCATTTTGACGTCAGCTTCTTCCCCATACTGTATGATATTATCGATAGTAAGTTTTATATCCGCGACATTTTCCTCGTCTTTTATATTCAGCGGAAAGAACCTGACCAGGCTGTAGTCCTCGATCAATCTCCCGAGAGCTTCGGTGAGGTTCCTGTACTTTTCATTCCAATGCCCCTTCTCCATGTCAGCCAACAAGCTGTGGGGATCAGGCTCGAGGTACCTATCCAACTGTTTTCTCGCCCCTTTGGACAACAAGTCCATTTTGCTGAGGATATTAACGTGCGGAAGTTCCAGATTAATCATCACACTGAGCGCAGTCATTGTGCCAGACAAAAACTTGGATCCATCGACCATGAACTGACTGTCCAACAAAAATACCCCGCAAATTCGGAAATTTATGTTCTGTAGCATGTCGACCAGCTGACGAATTACCGTCATGTGCGTGTATAGCTCTATCTGACCGGGGCAATCGAATATGATGTAGTCCTCGTCGACGTCACCCAGTTGTTCCTCGAGCCACTTGGAATTCTCTAGCAAGTATCTGCGGAAATTGAGTTATCGTTAGAAATCTAAGGTCACGCTGTTCCACGACGGAGATACTCACTCCATGCAAAAGACGAGGCCACCGTTGGGTCCGTATTTCAATTCCTGGTCTTCCATGGCGTCGTCTAGGTGGATCAGTTCTCTGATATCGACTAGAGGCTCGTAGTCAAAGTATTCAGCAGCCGGGTCCAGGTTTACGATCTCTACGAGCTTTTTTTCGTCTATCGCGTGCTGGACCATCGTCGAGCAGTAGGTGGACTGTTGATGTCGTAAAAATGACAGATTTATCTTTTTATGGGAGTACTCGTGTCGATTAGAAGCGAGAATGTGACGAAGATCGCGAAAAATAATTATTCAGAGTCAGTAAAGTCCGATATTTAACCTAAAAAAATTGTTATTCACCTTTCCGCATCCAGCGGGTCCCATTACGAGCTGCGCGTATCTCATGTTCGGTTTTATTCTTTATTTACGGTCACAAAAATCACAGGCTAACGTTCATCACCTCGCTTTGAATCCTTTTATCAAACTGTGTCAGTGTTTATGCAGTTAATTTGTTTAGAAATCAAATCTTCAACGAACGAATCGCGTGTTTGACTCATGAGGGCAGCGCCTGGCTATAGGCAACCGAACTTACACGTGGATAGTCGTGAGTTGTGTCGCAATAGTACCGAAGCCCGGTCCGGCCAACTCGTACAGACGTACTCTGTCGCTAAAATCGGGATTTAAGGTGAAATGAAAGTCACGTGACCTCGATATGATTTACACTTGGAATTTTCAAACGCTATTTTCTCAGCCAAAACACATTCGATTGATGTGAAATTGATATCAGTGACGTATAAAAACTCAATGAAGGACCTGCCAATCGTGGATTTTCGAAAATCGAGACTTAATAACAGTTTTTTTTAACAAATATTGTTCTGTAATCCAAGGAAGTGCTGCCTCTCTCCACGAGGGGCAGCACCTCCTTGGGTTACAGAACAATATTGTTACACAAAATTCTGATTATGTCTTCCGATATTCGAAAATCCACGATTGGCAGGCCCTTCATTAAGTTTTTCTGCGTCACTGATATCAATTTCACATCAATCGAATGTGTTTTGGCTGAGAAAATAGCGTTTGAAAATTCCAAGTGTAAATCATATAGAGGTCACGTGACTTTCATTTCACCCAAACGGGATTTCACGGATTTAGCGACATACTATGTCCCTAAAATCGGGATTTCACGACATACTATGTCGCTAAAAATCGGGATTTAACGGATTTAACGACATATTATGTCGCTCAATCGGGATTTAACGGATTTACCTACATACTCTATCGATAACATCGACTATTAGTCAGGTAGTTTTGAATTCCAATTTGAAAGTTGAACAATTATTAAATGGAAAATTGAAAACTTAATGATACTTGAATGCTGATTTTGAAGATTTATGTTCAATCAGTTTGCGCACCGAGAAGATACATACTAATCGTAGCGCACCGAAATTAAACATAAATCACAATCAAAGTCGTTCGCAATCAAATTTTCTCTGACATCATTCACTATCACAAAAGTTTCAATATCGTTGGACGAATTTCAATTTTAAATACAAGAAAAATTCCAGTACATCCCGATTTTAGCGACATACTATGTCGTTAAATTCCGATTTTAGCGACAGAGTACGTCTGTACGAGTTGGCCGGACCGGGCTTCCGTACAACAGCGCTACCTGCGGGCTAGCGTGCACTGACCTACCTCACTGTTGTCGAAAATTTGATTTTGCGGTCAGTGACCCCCGTGGCTTCGGCGAATGAGTGTCGGACCATCATAGAGAAAATTTTCAGCGATGATGACCGTAGTAGTATTTAAAAAATTGGGATATCGGTGAAGTCGGTATATCTATAAAACGAGTAAAGTAATTGAATAAAAGTCCATAATTGAACATTCGACTAACTTTTATAATATTTTAGCCGATAAAGTCTTCCCTGACCTGCGGGTACTGTCTCTGTATCTGTATTTTTATTTTTATTGAATTTCTATACCGTATTTTGTATTTTCTGTCTTTAATCTTGTTTGTTTGTTCATTTTTTTATATGTTGAAAAATTGCCGATTGGCGCTAGTTTCTAAGTTATTTAAGAACTTTTTGTATGATTTTTTTCGCTATTTTTCTCTGCCTCTTGTTGAATAAATAAATATTCTTCATTTTCTATATTATCGAGTAAACAATAAGTTTTTATCGAACTAATTTATTGGTAAGGAACATACGACAGAACAATGTTTGTATACAGGGTGACTTCATAACGACCGAACAGTCTGAAGTTGGCTAATGACCAATAATAAAAATAGTATAAATGAAGTTGGATTGGTTCCGAACTGTGTGAAACTTGTTTTTCGACTCTAGCCAATTTCAGACTGTTCAGTCGTTGGAAAGTCACCCTGTATACCGTTCAGACGAAATTATATCAACACTATAATCTTTTTGCAAACTGTTCTTAGTATTATGAAAAAAAAATATTCTTTTACACAGTATAAAAATACAATCATAGGATAAGTCTTAGTGATAATAATGTATTATAAATGAAACAAAAAAAAAATCTAGCTCGGATAAGTTTAATGGTCCCTTAGTGTAGTCGGACGTTGCACCTGGATCTCAGAGAGGATGGAATCAGAATCGAAACCAAGGCACGATTATTCAGGATTTTTATCCAAATGTCTTTTTGTGATAATATCAGTCTGCAGATTACCCAGCAGAACGTAATCTTTATTACCGCAGCCAACGACGGGACACCTGAAAGGAGAATGGGAAATTTAGATCAATTTCCATGGGGGACCATGCACTAAAAATTCTGCGGTGTATACATTTTGTTTTTTTAATGTAGCTAAAATTAAAAACTGTTTTATTTCCACCTCGTATGTTTATTTCCCTTCAACAAAGCTGTGACGCTGTCTCTATCATACACGTGCCCACAGGCCGTATTCCTGACTGGATCTACAATACGCTTTTTCGTTATCGGGTCTATGAGGTTGATCTCTTTTTGAGTCAGTACAAGGTCGTCGTCCTCGTTATTCGCCTCATCCGCGTTCTTTTTTACATCTGTTTCAATTTAGAAATTCGTATACAACGATCAGATTACAGGAACGCATCAGGATATTTTCATTTTTTAGAGTTTTTTGATCAGGTATTGATCGAATATTATCGAGCTCACCATCTAGTAACATTTTTAGCTGATGTTTAAAGTCCAGCAAAGTGTGATTTTTCGAAACATCGGTGTTGATGCCAGCAACTTCGTTCTTAAATTGCTGAAACAAGTGAGAAGTTACTCAGAATATCGATGACCCTAGAACACTATACTAATTTTTTTTATTTATTCCTCGGTCTTTCAACTGCAGTAAATATCAACCTCTCGCAACTCTTAATCATAAAACTGTTCCCAGAGCAGCGATAAGACTCTTCAGTACGTCTAAATTTTCTTTCTTCAATCAGTAAAAATATGACATTGATTTGAGAAAGGAATTCAATTATATCGGTGTTATTTTCATCAAAAGTCCATTCAAAACACCCCGAAGTAACGAAAATCAGCAAAACCCCCTAGTCAAACCCTCTGCGATCAATTGATTGAAATTATGCCCGAATACCCTGAGTATCAGTTTGGTACGATATGAAAATGAGCCAAGTCAAGTGAATTATTTCGTACATCCAAAATTTCTTGATGGTCGACAGCCTCTGGGTCTTCATTTGGGTCGTTTTGATTCGAGCTCAGACGGTTTAAGATTTCGTGAGATTGTTTGAGCTTGACATCTAGCATACAGCTCTTCTCTACCATTTCAGTCAAATCGCTCAACATCTTTTTCTGCGGTGACTCGTCTGGTAATAAAAGGAACAAAATAATTTGATAAACAAGATGAATGAAACAGGAAGTAAAAGTTGAGTAAGCGAATTCATTTTTCGCACAATACTGACCCACATTGTTTATAATGTTAGTCACAGTCTGCAGATACAAGTTGAACACTTCCTTGGGTGCTTCTTTGAGCGAATTCATCGTGACCTACGATTTCGTGAATATCTGTGAAAAAATTGACGTAAAAATTGTATGTAAACAATAGACTTGATAATAAAAATATGAATTAAGATTCAAATGGCAAATTCCTGGTTATGTTGACGCTTTTATTGAGTAAATATAGATAATAAAAAACGAAAACTAAGGTTAAATTGTCTAAAAGAACGAACCTGGGTAAAATCACGAGGTTTTTCAGGTTAAGGTAGCGAAACTTTCTACGAATCTAGAGCGAAAATCGCTTCCGAGTGGATTTCAAAGACGAGACGATTTTCTAAATTGTGCAAACAAACCTGATTCGTCTGTTGAAACTTCTTTCTGCCCAAATCTACGAATATACAGCCGTTTGATTAGTTTCCAATTAGACAAATTCGAACCCTGGATTCGAACAACAACCAAACAACACGCGATGTCCTGAAGATTTTCTACCTCACGTCACGGGCCGGATTTTCATTGGCGGTATTTTGACGAGCGGCAAAATGTTGCCGTAGGCCCATTGGTCGTTGATCACGTGGTTCATCAGAGCAGCAGACGACATCACTGATAGGTAGGTATATACTAATCACCACCCATCACTCTCATACAGCAGCGTCGTAGAGTGAGAGTATAAATTCACGGTCATTCGCAGAGAGCCCATAACATCGGTACCCGATTTTTAAGTCCACAATAAACAAAACGCCGAAATAACACGGCGCGAAAATAGGTTAGGAATGTCGGATGAAGAGAGCGGCCTATCCGAAGATGAAACCGAGATATTGGTCTATGTAGAATTCGAGGGATACGTCGACAGCGGTACGTTCAAAAACGATAAACTCGAACTCGACATCGTCGGCATAGACTCCGACCATCCGATCATGCAGATAAACGGAAAAGTAATTCAACTATTAATTTTTGCCGTTTTCACAATCCGATTTTCTTCAAAATACCCTCCGTTTCAGTTCTATGAAGGCACTTACCGTGACGCCGTAGGCACTTACATGTTCTTCGATCACGACGACGCGGCGGTGGTCGACGACCCGGTTTTTGACACACCCGCGACGCTAAAGTACTTCGCTAAGACAAGAAAATTACTGAAAATGGAGAGAGTTTTTGCCATGCAGAGAACGGAGGTCTTGGGAGACCTGGATCACAACTACTGCATTCCCAACATGGACACCATCAAGGAGGCCGGTGTCCCTCCGAAGTATCAAGAAGACGGTAATTTCTCTTCACATATCGCAATCTGCTTCTGATTATCCTCCAACGCTTTATCGATCCCCAACCATTCCAGCTCTCAAGTTCTGGATGAAAATGAGAGACGACAGGATGCAGGCGTTGACAACCTACTTGGAGAAGCAGCAGATCAGAGAAGAGAAACGATCGCGGGGGATCGAGCTGGACTCAGAATCCGACGACGACAATCCTTTCGCCATGTACAAACCGAATCAGGATAAGGGGTCGGAGGATCCTGGCTCGAGCAAATCCAAAGACATTATTGAACCGGAAGATAGCGATATTTCAAGCGTATTAGACAGGATAAAGAACCTCGACCCGAACTCTGAAGCTGGTGAACAGCGTTTAAAGAAACCTGTGAAAAAGTTGACTGTAATAGACCCGGGCCCTTCGACGTCTAGATATAGCGATCTTGACATGCCTTCGTTGACAACGAAGAAGAGACGGAAAGGAGTGGCCAGAGTCTCTTCCAAGTTGAAGTCTAGAGACGTTTTTAAGAAGCCTAATAAGAGAGCTCCTAAATCTAAAAAATCTGTAGAAAATTCTATGATGAGTCACGACTTTGATGAGGGTGTGGGAATTGGTTCTCCGGAAGCAGAAACCGAGTTGAGCTTCTTGAGGGAAATTGAAGATGTAAATTTGTCTGATTTTTTTGGAACGACTTCTGCGAGTGATAACAAGAATTCTCAGTCAGAACGTTCGTACGAAAAGACAGTCTGTCACGTAACTAAAAGACTGGAAAAACAAGCAAGACGTGATGCAAAGATGAAGGAAATATCAGAGAGACTCAAAACGCTCAAAGAAACACAACTTAGAATACATTATCCTCGTAGTTTAGCTGAAGATTCAGAAACTAGAGATACGTAGAGTTAAATAAGACGCATTTGACATAACATTGTTTTTTCCATTTTGTAATATACAAATTGCTATAGAGTACAAATTTCACACGATTTGAAAGACAAAATTGTATAAAACTATTTTCTAAATACATACGCTTATGTATAAATGTATCTTAATGATAAACGAACCAACGATCAACAGTTAGAACTACATTCAATCAGATCGAATCAGATTCACAAAATAGTATTAGAAGAGAAAAATCATCTATAATATACTTACAATTAAATAAGTTTTACTTTACCTAAATTCTAGATAGTATAACATGTTTCGCTCGACGTTACATCAGATCTTATAAATGATTTTCTAAGAAACTAAACAAACTGGGGGATACGGTATTTCGAAAGATTTCACCTCACGAATAAAACAAAAGAAATGGTTCCTAAATCTAAATGAGCTAATTTACTAAATATAGTATAGATATATAATGGAGAAATTCATTCATCTTTATGAATTCGCAGTACCAGCCTACCAATCCAAATCACCGGGTAGCTCGTCGGGATATTCTCCCGTCAAACAAGCTGTACAATGTCCGATGTAGTTGCAGTCCCTGTTATCCATGCCATTTCGAACGGCCTGAACGAGTCCGTTGACCGATAGATAGGTCAAGCTATCGGCACCGACGTGTTTGGCCAGTTTCAAACTATCCAATTTGTTAGCGATCAGCTCTTCTCGTGTTGGAATGTTGATTCCCATGTAGCAAGGATACTTCAGAGGTGGAGAAGCGATTCTGATATGGACCTGTGAAAATATTTCAACGATATTATTTCCGATTCGAAGATGGACTAAGTTTCAACGTACTTCTTTCACCCCGGCATCTCTCAGAAGTTTGATTATGGGACCGATCGTATTTCCTCTGACGATCGAATCGTCTATCAATATTAGTTTCTTTCCTTTTACATTCTCGGACAAGGCTCCGAATTTCTTAGCGACTCCAAGCTGCCTGAGTCTCGTGCTCGGCTGGATGAAGGTTCTTCCCACGTATCTGTTTTTGCACAAAACTTCGGCGAAGGGAATCATCGACTGGAAATAAATGACAGATTAACGTCATCTTGCTTCGAGACTGATGAATCATGTCTGGTTTTCACCTGTCTAGCGTATCCGTGCGCAGCTGCTGTACCAGATTCTGGAACCGAGCTCACTATGTCCGCGTCAACGGGAGATTCTATGGCTAATACTTTCCCACATTGCATCCTGACAGAGTATACCATTTGACCTGTGAAAGCGTGAGAGTCAGATTCATCGATATTTAACATTTTTGTTCAAATTGATCCTGCGCAACGACTTGCCTTCAAAAATACTGTCGCTACGTGCGAAGTACACGTACTCGAATATGCAAAAAGCTTGCGGTTTGTTGTCCGGTCTTTCGACTATATCAATCGTCTTAATACCCTCCCTGGTAAGTTCGACGATTTCACCGGGAAATACTTCTCTTACGTATCTCGCTCCGATGCTGAGAAAACCACAGGACTCCGAAGATATTACCCAACCGTCCGCTTCGTCGTCGTCGTCCGATTCATTCGCTGCTGAGTAAAAAGAAATAACAAAATCTTTGCCAAGTTAGTCTTTCACTCTGCTGTAACAAAATCCTTAATTCAATGAACATCGACTACAACCGCATGCATCAACCACCTCCACCACCCACCAAGGTTACCGATCGGGACGATCTTTCCCAGGCAGAGAGGCCGGTTCCCGTATGGATCTCTGACTCCGTATATCTTGTCTCTGTGCATGATGACCAGCGAATAGGACAACGGCGCGAGCTGCATCAGGTGTTTGATACGCGCTGGCCAGTCGGGTCCACTGATCTCGCCTTCTGGGGGATTTAGACACAACGCTTGCGTGATTAGCTCGGAATCTGAATGCGTCGATAAACCGACTCCTCGACTCAGTACCTGGAGAATGATGATAAATATTGAGATAGAATGGAGGTTTGTAATCGAATTCAAATATTCGAATGTTACCATTTTCCTAAGAGATTCGGTGTTCACCAGTTCTCCATTATGCGCAACTGCCAGAGCTCCGTGAGCTGTGTGAACAACAAACGGCTGACAATTAACTTCTTCGCTAGCCGCGCTTGTACTGTACCTCGTATGACCAATTCCTAAATTTCCCCTCAATCTTCTTATATTTTCATCGTTAAAAATGCTGCTTATCATTCCCATCCCTTTGTGGACATGAAATGACTTTGCGCATACACCCTTGCTCGTTACTATACCCGCGCTCTCTTGACCTCGATGCTGCAAGGCCACCAGCCCTGTTTTTCAAAATTTAGGGAATTCAATCATTGACGAAAAATTATGCATTCGATCATAATTCCTCCAATTCTCACCCAAGCAAATCACTTGAGCAACGTCCACTTGCGAAGGCCAGTCTCCGGCGGCGATGCAGCCAAAGACACCGCACTCGTGCGTTAAACCGGAGGATTTTTGTCCCCTTGTTTCACCTTTGCTGCGTGGTCTTTTGGATTGTATCGTCTGTACAGTGAGCCGAGACATTGCGTCTGTGCAATCATCTTGCAGTCCGTTGCAGGACATGTTGCGGGGTCTGTTTTTGGTCGAAGAAAAGAAAAATGATATTTGATGCACTGTTCTGCTTAGGAAGAGAATATTGGATGTTGAAAAAGAGTGACCGATGAGCTCAGAATCAAATAATCGATAAAACTTCGACGTAACGTCATATCGAGTTCAGATTTCGTAATTAGTAATACGCGATAACTTCTGAGAGAGCAAAGTCTCAAGATAAACAAAGTTACAATCTTATTAAAAGCGTACAAAAGAAGACGCATTATTTCTCAACGACTTTAATCGTTTTCGTGTTTGAGACATATTTTGCAATGGAATAATTCAAATGTATATTTGTACAAACAACAACAGTGACTCGATAACAATAAATATGATAAACAGAATGTCTCAATGGAAAATTCAATTGCAAAATATATGGTAGAAGTATTGCGGCACATTCCGCTGCGATAAGAAGACCCCCTGGTGATCAGAAGATGACCCGGCCCATTATCGACTGACTTTTATGAACTCTTGACTCTAGCAAACACGTCGTTACAGCTTCGTACATGCAGTTTTCTGATTTCTTATCCCTGTTAAAATTTCGCAGACTATTTCATCACCTCTTTTTTATACTTTGGGGCGTAATATGAAATTCTATTCAAATATAACGGCTTTATAGTAGATTATTCATAATTATCTACCGATATTTTATATTACAAGATAATTAGAACATACACGCAATACATTCGGTACTATTTTGTGTGTACAGATAACGTCCACGTGTTAGCATAGAGGCATTAGACCCATAAATTATGCCCAATTTGATTCTTTACAAGTTTCTAATGTCACGTGGTGTGAACGAATTTACAAGGTCAAAGCCACGCGTATAATCTTAAAAATATCGCAGGTCCCTTTCATACGTATATTATGCAACGAATATATATTCTCGTTGAAAAAACCGTCCTTGACTGAAGTATCAAGCCTCTGAGGTCGCATCGAGACCGTAATCGAATTGTAACAAGATTACATATCATCTTTTCGAGTATTTATAGCTCTGCTCGTGTCTCATATCGTTTCGATTGAGACGATCAATTATATTGATTATTAAAATTGACCAGGTATTCGAACGACGATCTTAACTTTCTGACGGGACGGTACGACGTGGACACCTGTTGCTGAAACGCGTGTCCGTTTACGTACGTCGACACGAACACGCGGTTCGCAGTTTCGGTCGTTATATGCAAGCCCTGGATAAATTTCGGGCTAGTCGAACCTCGCAATGATTCATAGATTCGATAATAAAGACACTGAGGTAATGGTTTAATTCATATACTCACAAAAATAGTCGAATACTTGGGTAGTTGGAGATCGCCAAAGCGCCAAAATGAACTCGCGTGTAAGCGCGTGCTGCCTATGCGCTCGCGTGGGCCAGAATGATGACCAATGGGGAAATAGTTTTCGAGTTGAGTACGCGAGGCAGGGGCCTCTCCGCGTCTCGCGCGGCGTTGTTCCTTCCTTCGTCGTATCACTTTATCTCTCTTCAGCTCTCCGCTTCGAATATCGTCTTTCGCTTATTAATATTATTAACGAAATACGAGAAGTATTTCTCATTGGAACAACGCGCGTCGTACGCACTCGCTACTCGCTCTTATCGCGGATATCGGAACAGATTAATTCGATATTTGTGTTTTATTCCATTTACGTATTTTTATAATTATATATTGACGGATTGACGCAGGTTTCCAACAGATTAGTCTCATAGATTTATGTCAGAAAATACGTACGATATGAAATAATAAAGAACATTCGACGAAGTAATTTATTATAATAATTCACAGAACGAATCCTCTTCTCCTTGTTTATTATCAAATTCTTGTTACGAAATGAATTATTGTTCAATTTTAGAATTTTAACAAATCACTGCGGAGATTTTTCAAAGCGTTTTTATGTATAAATGATGGCTGAGTAACTTTTGATCCAAACTTCAATCGATAAGGATTAATTGCCTGTGAAATGATATTGCTTCATAAATTGTGAATTATGTGAATCACTATATTCTGGAATAATTAAGGAAAGGATTAATTATTCAATATTCATGACGCTTTGATTTAAAAAATTTAGTTTACTTGTTTTTTTTTATTGTAATAAAAAAAATATACACATGCGTATACAAATTCATGTAAATATATCTAAAGAATTAGTCAAATAGATTTTTCACCACTAAATTATACTTTATTTTTGGTACATCCCAAGACTCTTCTATGTTTACGGTTTCATAATAAATTGAGAGACATCAATATACAAATTGAAATATCGAATTTAGGGGGCTGCTAAGGGCTGACTGGGCATCGCAAAGATTCCCATTTACTTACCTACTAATTCCAAGAAAATTCAGGTACACTATTAGGAGTCCCTAACCCCCAAACTCCTAGGCCTAACTGGAAAAACATCCCTTCCTCAAAGTCAGTCACAGTCACCAATCCGAAGAACTAACGAAATGGAAATACCTCGGTCTACTCCTAACCCAATCAATCAAAGCGAATTGACTGCAGTTTCCTTAGGCTCAGAAACTTAGAACTAGACATCAGTCTTGTCTAAAACTATATAGAAACAATATCGAGTCTAATTTTTCAATCCAAGATAAAAATAATTTAGAAATTGAACTCTGACTTCTGGAATTATCGTTGATTCTACAAATACGTTCGCTTTTTTGGGGGGGGGGGGGGCAAGGTTCGTGTGGCGTTACAAGTCACGGGGGGGGGGGGGGGGGGGGGGGAGGGGTCTGAAATTGTCCAAAAAAGCGAACGCATTTGTTGAATGCCCCCTAATCAAGAATACTTCGGCCTCAATTTTAAGCATCCACAGTCACACTGGGTCAAAATGACCCCACGCTACAATGTATTATTTTATATGACTGAAAATAAGTGTGACTAGGGAAAGTCGATGCTTATATTTACAATAATTTACCGATATAGATCGTCGTTCCTAAGAATAAAATCTATTGTGATTATAATTCGATTATAATTACAATAATCGTATTAATCTGGATTTTGGATAGCTTGCACTCTCGAGGGGGGTAGCGTGATACGATTCCTGCGTGCGTGCGTGGTTGCGCGAGGAAAGATAAGACGAAACCCGACCAATCAGGTTCGATAACTTGGTGGGGGGTCGCTAACGAGATTCGAAGTCTGTTCGACGCCTCGACCAGCGTTTCTTCACAGTCAGCGCCCAGCGGAACGTCGAGGCATCTCTAATTACACACCAATCATGGCTAACCGTGAGTTAAGATTCTCTATCTATCACAGCTGCTTATTCCACTCGAATTATAAGCCCTCTGACTATATTTTAAGTCCACTTAAAAATTAAAGAGAGAAATGTGAATTGCCTATACCGACCACTGATGCGCACATCGAACCAAAACCGGCTCACAGCACGTGCACCGCACTTCTCGATCAGACTGTACATGATTCGACCGGTTTTCTCTTGTTTCGATTATTCTTCTTTCTGTTATGAAATAGTTTCGATAAGCTATTGACACTGATTGAAGTAGGCGTTCTTATTTTGTTTTAACAATATTCCGCGTCGCTTGGTTCATTTGTTTATTCACTGTGAGCCATGCGGCCATTGAAATATCGCACTGAAGTAAACTCGGGTTACGATGAGGTGAGAGTTCAGCAACATTCATCATGTTATTTTTTTATTCAATGCGATAATCGCGGCTGTCCTTGTAAATAATATGAACGCAAATTCATATTCGGATGAAACTTTACTGCACGTGACTATTTTTCTGACTATTTCAGCCAGAGAATCATGAAAAAAATTGTTATCTCGCTAAAATTGAACGAAATAAGCGTTCATCTTCACTCTCAAGTCTAAAGTTTCTAGAAAATCGTTTGAACAATTGATTTTTTTTAGAATTCAAGCTCGGGAAGCTTTTGATCGAAGGAAAAACGAAGCAGGTGTTCGAGTTAGCGGACCAGCCAGAATTATGTCTGCTACAAAACAAAGATCGTATCACCGCTGGCGACGGAGTAAAAGCCCATGATTTAGTCGGAAAGGCTGCCATCAGTAACGCGACAAACGGCAAGGTTTTCGAGCTGCTGAATCAGGCTGGAATAAAAACAGCTTTCGTTCAAGTCGCCGGTGAGACTGCGACGGTATCAAGAAAATGCGAAATGGTTCCGATCGAGTGGGTAACCAGGAGATTGGCTACTGGAAGTTTCCTCAAGAGGCATACCGGTAAAAAAAACAATATCTTCACCTATTTTGAACTCTATTCCTCCATTTTATGAACAAACATCACAAAAATGTTCGTTATTTCATCGTCCAGGTGTGCCAGAAGGATTCAGGTTCAATCCGCCCCTCCAAGAAACGTTTTTCAAGGACGACGCCAACCACGATCCCCAGTGGTCCGAGGAGCAGATAATCTCCGCTAATTTTAAGGTCAACAACGTCGTAATCGGCAAAGACGAGTTTGACATAATGAAGCGAACTACCATCGTGGTCTTTGAGGTCCTGGAGAGAGCCTGGGCCACCAGGGACTGCGCACTGATCGACATGAAGATCGAATTCGGGGTCGATACCAAGGGCGAAATATTGGTAGCCGACGTAATCGACAGCGATTCTTGGAGGCTCTGGCCTTCTGGCGACAAAAGATTGATGAAGGACAAGCAGGTGAATCATATTCACTGGTCCATAGGAATAATTCGGCTAAATCAGTACTTCTACTTTCAGGTCTACAGAAACTTGTCTTCCGTTACACAAGCCGATCTGGACACGGTGAAGCGAAACTTCGAGTGGATCGCGAACCAGCTCGACCACCTGGTCCCACCGCCAAGGTCATTGGTAGTGATATTGATGGGCTCGCCATCGGACGAAGAACACTGCCAAAAGATAGCCAAACACGCCAGGGCTCTGGGACTCAGGGCTCAGCTCAGAGTCAGCAGCGCCCACAAAGCGACTGAAGAAACCATGCGCATCCTTGCCGAGTATGAAGGAAGCGGAGAGAAGGTGCATGAATCATTCTTTAATCGTGAAATTTATTTGCAGAAAAACGAAGAAAACAATTCACCGATAGCGTAATCTGCGTTAAAAGAGAAACATTGTCTTCTGCGCATTCTTTATCTGCTTAATGTGTTTTCTCTAGGTGGTGTTGGTAGCTGTGGCGGGGAGGAGCAACGGATTGGGCCCTGTTCTCTCCGGCAATACTCCTTTCCCTGTGATCAACTGTCCTCCGGTAAAGCCTGACAACGTTTCTCAAGACATATGGTCTTCGCTTAACGTACCTTCGGGTAAGTTGAAATTACGGAGACAAAGAGGCTCGTATTAACTTGACATTATTTTCTATCCCAGGACTAGGCTGTACCACGGTTTTGTACCCGGAAAGCGCAGCTCTGGCAGCAGCACAGATTCATGCTTTGCATGATCATCTCGTTTGGTCTCGTCTGAGAGTGAAGCAGCTCACAAACTTCGTTACGCTAAAGCGAGCCGACAAGAAGCTGAGAGACTCTTGTTTCTAGATCTGATACAGTTTTACGTTATAATTATACATATTTTTGTACTATTTTACACTCTGCGAAGGTGTATATATATTTTTTTTGTTATAGAATCTTGGAAAACTATATATTATAGATTACAGATTAATTCTGTGAATAGCGTCTTTTCATTAGAGATAGAAAAATAATTGCATCTCTTATCAAAAAGTCATTTAGATCTGAGTTCGTGGACCTCGAGATTAATTATTCTTGAACGTTGAACTTTTAGGTAGTATCGTAAATGTTTATGGTAGCAGTTCTCGTTTACGCGGTACTATTGTTATTGTTGGTAGTTTTATATTGGATGCAAGTTTACAATATCAAAGTGTTTCCAGTTAAACAAGTTTTCGAATAACACCGTTATCTCTGACTTTACTTTGTATTTACCAGTTAATATGCTGAATAAAACTATCACGTTGAAGAAGAAGAGAGCTCGAACCACAAAGTAGCGTTTGATGAAAATACGTTCCTTTTATTCATTCGTTAACATGTAAAATAACTCGGCAATCAATGTACACTAAATATTCTCTACAATTATTGATTCTTTTTAGCTAAAGCCTCGATTTCTGATACCTCCTTGGGGCAATTTCTAGTCAGAACAACCGGTCCGTCCCTCGTGACCAGAACATCATCTTCGATTCTTATTCCAAGACCGTGAAATTCTGGATATGCTAATTTATTTCTAGCATTTACGTAAATCCCTGAAAATAGAAAGAAAGGAACGCGATTATCCTGCCTTCAGCTTCCGCTCACCCGCATATATCCAGCTCTCTACCTGGTTCGACGGTGACTATCATTCCAGGTTGAACGTTTATAGATCTAGATATTTTCCCGGTATCGTGTACGTCCATTCCCAAGTAATGACTGACGTGATGAGGGCAGTAAGAATAAGCAGCTGCCAGCAATCTGTCCTGACCAAAGGTCGAGGGGATCAGACCGACCTCCTGCAGCCTCTTTCCCATGAGCAGACACATTTCGTGGAAGAGGAAATCCAGGGTCGGCATTTCTCTCAGTCTTTTGATCAAATCTTTTTGAACATCCAGGACGATTTCGTAGAGCACCCTTTGCTGCGGCGTGAAGGTACCGTTTATCGGCCAAGTCCTAGTTATGTCGGACGAGTAGCCGTGGTATTCGCAACCTGTTGCAAAAATTGGGGTTTCAGAATGTTTCAAATTACGTTGAGGACATCTTTACCAACCAGCATCCATCAGAACCATATCCCCGTCCGCAACCACTTGATTATTAGTGATATAATGAATGACGTTCGCGTTATTCCCGCTGGCTACGACCGGCGGGTAAGCGAGGAACTCGGCGCCGTTCATTCTGCATTCGTAATCGACAGTGGCGAATATTTGGTGCTCCGTAACCCCGGGTTTTGAGGCTTCGACAGTTTTAGCTATGGCTGCGGACGCGATGTCGCAGCTTTTCTGCATCAATTCAATCTCCGCTCTACTTTTTATCAGTCTAATTTCCTGCATCAACGTTTTAACAGAGTCAAGAACCCGTCCATCGGATTTGCTCAGTATCTTCGATAGCTTCTCCTGCGTTTCTGGCTGAACTAATTCAGAGTCGTCGTACCAGACGTCAGAATCTTTGTTCTCTTGCAGAAAAGACTTTACGTAGTTCTCAAATTCTGACGTCGGAAGGGCCTGCTCGACCCCAAACACACCGGAAGCTGCTTCGACTCCGGTTCTGGGTCCGTCCCAGAGCTCGGAGTGGGAGTCCTTCTTCCTGACGAACAAAACCGAGGAAAAACCTCCGCCTCTTGACGTCATTACCAAAACGCTGTCCGGTTCCTGGCATCCAGTGAAGTAGAGGAAGTCTGTATTCTGTCTGAAGACATAGGGTATCTTCTCTGACATGTAAACTTTACTCGCGGACGGTATAATCACGATGTGACAGTCATCTCGGGACTGTGATTCCCCGAGGATCTTCTCCGCCAGAACGTTCCTTCGGCTTTTAAAATCGTCCAGCAGTATCCCAGGCACTAATTCTCCGTCCTTGACCAAGTGCGGGTGCGTGATCGACGTCGGCTGACCGAAACTCGGTTGGAGTAAATTTATACTTCGATTCTGTTGCGTTATCGCATTTTGAGAGGCTTTTACACCCGTTGAATATTTTAATAAGATATGATTGACGAAAGCTGCGAATAAAAATGACATTATTTCTAATATTCCTGTTTGTTATTGAATTAAGACGAGCCGTAATCTGGTGACATAACCTAACATAACCTCAAAACAGGCTATCTAAGTGTTAAATCTAGCCTGAATGACTTACCAGATTTTTTAGAGCATATTTTCGCGGTTTTTCTGACTATGAAGAACATTTTTATGTGTTTATTGATCGATTCAGTTCAACAATAACGGAATATATCATTTTGGCTAGCAGAACGCGCACCTCAATTTAAAGGTCGATGCAACACGACTCCGGATTTTTCGAGCGCTCTGATTGGTCGATACGAAAAGTATCTGCTGCTGCAGAAGCTAGAACGGTAAATATTTACGTTCAGGAGTAAATCAATACCCTGGTCCCAGGATCTGGTGGTTTGATAATTAAAATATGTTTATCGAATTCGACGAGGAATTTTAATACGCTAACATCCACTTACGCGATGTGATAGTCCGGCGATGGAAACGACCCTCGAATACGATAACCTGTCATTCTTACCGTGCTCCAGTCGAACGCAAGTGAACTGTCAGTCTCTGTTTAGACGAAAAAAAGAAATAAAAACACCCCGGGTATTGAACGGACCAGAATAGGATTAATGCTGCTCAGGCTCGGCACCAAAACTGAAATTCAATCGAGCAATGGCACCTGAAGTGAGTCTGTAACGAGTTTTACCCTCTTATCCGCATCCTAACCTCATCTAAGGTCCCTTTAAAAAAATATCCTCGAAGTCTGAAGTGGTGTAAATTCCGCTTCCTCCGTTTTATGTGTCCGCAGGCGTACCTCTCTCGTCGATACAAATAATGGCCGGACAATTCAGCATAGCTGTAAGGCCGGAGGTCCGGTTGGACAGCAAGTGGCTGAAGACGGACCTCCAACGCGCCTTGTGCAGGGACGGTCTAGCGGAGCTATGGAACGAAATGGTCAGAGACGGAGAGATCATTGGCTCTTTCAGCGACGGTCTGATAAATTCTGCTGGCGTTACGGCGAGGAAAGGTGAGATTTTTGGAAATAATTTCTATAGCAAGTATAATTAACGATGTTTCATTGAATTTAATCACTTCAGGGGACAGCGGACACTACTATTGCAATCTCAGAGTTCTGTCGTGTCTCTGTTGCGACGGTATTTGCGGACCCCAAAGTGGCTGCAACTGTGGACCATGTCAGAAAATAGACGCCGAAGAGGCTGCGATAACTGCGACTCTGACTGAAAAGGCTATACCCGCACAAAGTGTGATTGATTCGTGGCTGTGGGGGCCTCAGCCTTGTAAGTTAGCTCGAGATCTGAAGACAAAACGCTCGAAACTTACTTAAATTCGATAATCTTTGATGTTTTCCAGCTGCGGCGGACTTAACAACGTGCATCGAGTCCCTTATAAGAGAGCAAAGAAGTCGATGCTACGAAGTAGCCAATAGCACACTCTTTGCGACGAGATTGAAGCAGCGTTTGGTCGTCGTTAGGAGATATTTTGCGGCTTTGTCGCGCTATAAACCCCAGGAGACTAAAGACATGACTAACTCCAAGATGGTCACAAAGACACAGAAGATGTAAAGCTATTCTACAATCTGATGTCCATTTTATTAAGCTTTGTTCGTCTTATCCATGAATTATTATATATATTCCTTTACAGAGTGAAAACATCCGAAAAGGCGACGGTCGGACTAGCCAGAGTCGCATCTAGAGCAGGTTTAAACTTTTCATTCGCGTTTTTACGTCGCGCTTGGCGGTCCGGAGAAGATGCTGACCTGTGCAGCGAACTGCTGACAGAATCCTTGGAGGCTCTTCAATCCTTGCCGGAAGCTACTCTTTTCGACGAATCTAACGTCTCGAGAATGTGGCTGGAAGTCGTCGAGAGATCTGCCAAGTTTTTACGTCAAGTAGTCACAGGGTAAGGTTTTCAACTAGAGTTACCGTCGCCGTTGAATGATCGATTGACTAAAATAAATCGTTGTTATTTCAGGGACGTAGTCACTGGAAAGTCCTGGTGTCCCGTTCCGGTCTCAGATCAGCACACGGCTCTCTGTTTGTTACTGGAACTAGCCACGCAGCGAGGGACATTATCCAGCCTGCTGGATTCTGTTATTTTGTTATTGCATCTAAGCGGGAAGACCAAGCATCAGGACAATCGCGATATGCCATCTGGAACGTCGGCGCCACTGATTCCTCTCCTTCGTCGACTCGAGGCTATACCTCAGCCAAGACACACGGTGGACGAAAACGCGATACCCGGACCTTGCGAGGTCTTGCTGAAGTATTTGAGACTCCCAGAAGACGACGCTGTTGCCGTAGATTTACGTAAAGCTGCGGTGATAATAATGAGCCACCTCAGTCGCCTGGCTAGTCCTCTGCTACCGCCCATTGCCTCTGGAGGATTTTCTAAGAATCAGGCTCAAATGTACCAGGAAGTTTTGTCCTGGGGTGGCGTCAAGCTCGGCAACGGTACTTCGCCGTTTTATTGCGATACCATAGCCGAACTGGGAGTGAAGCAGCTCTGCTGTACGGAAAGAGCGTTGATGACTTTATCATCAAACGGAAAAGTCTACATGATGCATTACGGCTCTGATACTCAATATCCGCAGAGAGTTCACGGATTTTCGGAAATGCCTGTTGTCATGATCGCCTCGCATTCGGATGGCAAACATTACCTGGCTCTCACGCAGGATAATTTGGTCTATTCATGGGGAAATGGAGACGGCGGGAGACTCGGACACGGTGATAACACTTCCTACGACGAACCAAAGGTCGTAGAGGCTCTGACTGACAAGAAGATAACGCTTATCGTCTGCGGGAGCACGTATTCAGCGGCCGTTTCTGCAAACGGCGACCTATACACTTGGGGAAGAGGAAATTACGGAAGACTTGGACATGGGAATTGCGACGATCTCTCCCTGCCGACTTTGGTAACGGCTCTGAATGGCCACAAGGTCGTTCACGTCGCATGCGGCAGCGGCGATTCGCAGACTTTATGCGTTACCGATTCAGGGATCGTATTCTCATGGGGCGACGGAGACTATGGTAAATTAGGCCGAGGCGGTTCGGACGGAACAAAGACACCAAAAATGGTAGACAAACTTTTGGACATAAACGTGGTCAAAGTATTTTGCGGCGGTCAATTTTCCGCCGCTTTAACGGCCTACGGAGAAGTTTACACGTGGGGAAAAGGCGACGCTTATCGCCTAGGCCACGGCAATGAGGAACACGTCAGATACCCCAAGCTAGTCGAAGGACTGAAGGACAAGAAGGTCATTAATCTAGCCGTTGGAAACGTCCACGTTTTAGCTCTGACCGAAGACCAGCTCGTATACGGATGGGGAAGGAACGATTATGGCCAAATCGATCATATCTCGGGCTCTACGATCCCGGAACCAACTCTGTGCTCCGCGCTCACTGGAAAAAGCGTTATCGGCCTCGTCTGTGGACCGACCCAGAGTTTTGCTTGGTCTATGAGATCCACATGGTCCGTAGCGAGCAAAGTTGCCTTCGTAGTCGACGTTTGCGAAGACACTTTCAAACTGTTGGATACTCTGCTGGCTAAATCGTGCGAAGGTTTACCTGGGACTAGACCGCCGACTCAGGACCGAGAATGCCTCGCTGTGGCTGCGCTGAACCTATTGAGGCTCCAACTTCATGCTATGATAACTCACAATATCGAGAATAAATCTGTTGGGCTCGGATGCACTCAGCTATTGAACTCGTTGAAGCAACGATGCGTCACACTGGCCAGCGGAGCCGGAATATTGGCCACGATGCAAGAAGCGGCCCAGGCTGTGCTGCAGACGGGATGGAGCGTTTTGTTACCCACAGCTAACGAACGAGCGAAGACTCTGTCTGGACTTTTACCAAATTCGAACGGCCTAGAGCAATCTAACACTAATAAAGGACAACAGTTTATGGCAGATTTGTTAGTGTCGAGTTTGATGGCTGACGGAGGACTGGAATTCGCTTTGAAAGCTGCTATAAAAGCGGAAGTCGCGGATATTTCGGATGAGAGTGAATTTCCAGTTGTATCCAACGTCGGTAAGACCGGAGAAAGCAAACAGGCGAAGGAATTTAGTTCGGAGAAGCATAACGTGACGATTCCTTTGCTACAACTAGTCAAACAATTGATCAAAAATGGATCTTGCATCACGCAGTCAAAGTTTCAGACATTGCAACAGTCTTCGAGAAACGAGAATGCTCCGAAACTCGATAATTCACCCAGCATAAATCTTCTACTAAGATTTCAGCGTTTGTTGATCGCTCAAATGTACCAATGCATACATAAAAATAATTCTGAAAATCCTTTGGACCAAGAGATGCTTGGGGCTGAATCGCTCCTTAAAAAATACATTTGCCAAGTTTGCAATCACGTCGCGGAAACTCTACCTCTGGCCAATGAAGCTGCCGCCACGAGTACTAAAAACTTTGCTCTCGTCGCTTCGATAATAAAAGGAGACATCATCAACATTTTACTACCAGAATTAGTCATCTGTTTGATTCTACTCCAAGTTGATCATCCGATGTTATTGCGCAATATGAGTTGGATGGAAGTACTCTCTCCGATTCTCGATATATTGGACAAATTCAACAGACTAGCACCAACCCTGGAGAAAGATGACGCCGACGACTTGTCCTGGCCGGGTATAATCGCGCCTCAACATGGTAATAAAATACCGGTACACGAGGAGCCTTCTTTAATCAGATGGGCAGACCTGGAGAATCACAATCGCGACGGAGGTCTCTGGATAGTAATACACAATAAAGTCTACGACGTCCAAGATTTCAGATACGAAGGCGCTTGCACACCGGAAATGCTGCAAAGATTCGCCGGCAGAGACGCCACCGCGACTTTTCTCAGCACCCCTCATTCTCAGCTAGCTCAAAATATGATGGAATCATACTTTGTGGGACACTATTGTCAGGCTGAAACTGATAACACGCAGTTTACAATCGAGGAAACAGACGTGTGCTCTTGCCTGCTCGACATGGAAAGAGCGTTGAGCTTTCTCCTCGGATTACACGCTCATAAGATGAGGCAGAGCTTGTCGATTCAAGCTGCCGAAGAAGAGGCTGGCGTATGGGTCAACGCTAATTTCCTGAGGGGCGGACTGCAGATTTTGCAGCCACCAAATCCTTACGAAGAAGAGAAGGGCGAAGCTAGGAGCAACAATTCTACTGCCGCTAACTCACCGACTGAACCACCGGTTCCAATTTGTACCAAAGACGAACCTCAGAGATTGACGGAAGATAGAGTAGCTGCGTTTATACAAGCCTTGGCGGAGACGCATAAGACGGATACTTTCGTTCAGACATTCTTATCCATAGTCGATAGATTCAGTAAAGCAAACAACTTGCTATCGCACGTCGATTTTTGTGGCGATCATCCGGTCGAAGAAATTGGAAGACTTCTTATGGCGGTAATAATAAAACATCTCGCCTTGGGATATCAAGTGATTGCATTGGTCGACCAGGAATTATTCGACGGAAATATCAGGCTGACAAAACCATTGATCGATATGATAAGAACTATACATCAAACGAAATGGAATTTGATCAGATCAAGACAGTTGCAGAATAGAAGTTACAAGGAAGTCTGCGCACCGGCTCAAGAGAAGTGTAGATTTTTACTATACGAAGTCAGACCAGCGACCAGTCACGAAGTAAAAGCCTTGCAGGACCTGAAACTTTTACACACAATTCCACGATTCAAAAAGGCCGTAGATTCGTTACTGTTGGACATACGTAAGAACAAAGATTCTTTGGCTAAGCCGGAAGATATTGTGAATACTTCGATTCAGAATGCCGAAGCTAAGAACAAGTCGGACGAAGATTTGTCACCAAAAACGGGAACCCCAGCTGCCATAATTCCACCCAAGTCTCAAGACACCTCAGATTTAACGAAATTCATGATGCAGTTAGCCGAAAAAGTCAAGTCGCGACCGCTAGTCATTGACTCAAGCGAGTTAATGACGAATATAATCAATTTTGCAACCACCGAAGAAGGAGGAGACGTCGAAACACTCCGAAGAGCCATGTATTGTCAGGTTCAACGAGTCAAGATGCGCGAGCGAGGAATACTAATGATACAAGAACTTCTTAAGAAGGATTATCTGATAACATCGGTCAAGTACCCACTGCTGAACGGGTGGCTTGGTTTAATCTATAATGAAAAACCTTGCAACACAGAGATCACCCATTGTTTGAGAAACATTCAGCTTGTAACTCCGTACCAAAAATCAAAAGTGATTCTCGCAGAATCCGAAGTTACGATTTGGGCGATTAGAACACTGAGAGAGCACATCGTTCAAACCGAATTGAAATACAAGTCTAAAGCGGATGGAAAAAGCAGCTTGAATCAAGGGACTTACACTTGGCTCAGGAAACTACCTAGAGCAAGATTTTTGCTAACGATATTAGGAATGTTGACTGGCTATCAACACGCAAATGAAATTGGATTATTAATAAATTCTGGGTTGCTCTCGAGCATTTTAACATTACTCAGACAAATCGGACCTTCCCTACAGAATCAGATGCCGAAGCCAAAGGAAATAATCGCCATTTACGAAGATTCTGTTCAGAAGACTAAACCCCCTACGGTAACTTTGAGCGGACTGGAATTGGCTGCGCTGATGAAAATTGGGACACGAGTTGTACGAGGAGTTGATTGGAAGTGGGGCGATCAGGACGGGCCTCCTCCTGGCGAAGGAAGGGTCGTGGGAGAGCTGGGCGAAGATGGTTGGATCAGAGTTCAATGGGACAATGGGAATACAAACTCGTATCGAATGGGAAAGGAAGGCAAATACGATCTGAAACTTGCGGAGCCACCAACTCCACCAGACAGCGATTCGGACACTGAGTCTCCGTTGGATACGAACAAGATTGACAAAGATGGAATAAGCGATCTGCATCCGACGATGTATCTCAAGGCTGCCTCTTCCAGTTTGCTTCGTATAATTTTACTATCCTGTGGGATAGAAGCGAGCCGAGTTCAACCGTCTGCGATAAAGCTACTCGCGTCTGTGATTCGCGAAATTATATCAGCCGCCAGTAAGCCAGATTCTAGCACCAGAACTTTGTTGGCCAAAGATCACCACGAGACCTGGGCAAGCCTGGGTCTACTCAGAGCGGTGGCTAATTCGCCGATGTTGTGCAGAGCGCTGAGCACACAGCCATGGGTAGATCTGCTTCTCAGTATGATCGAGGAGAAAAATAACACTGATTTACAGAAGCAGATAATGGCCGTGAGATTGCTGAAAGTCGTGCTACCTTCATGGCCTGTGGAAAGTCCGGAAATGGTTCAATTTTTAGAGAAGCTATTCAAGCTGCTGGGACAAATTGCTCTAATGACTGAAATTCCGTCAAATACCGAACTCCGCATGAATAAATGTAGAGTATCTCTAACTGCTGCACATAGTTCTACGATAGCCGAAGAACTTATCTCGTTGATTCGAAATCTACATTCCTTACCTGGGTGGAACGGAGCGCTGAATGCATTCCTTACTGCAAAACTTGCCTTGGCTTCTGATCTCTTGAACGACGGACCCCTATTCCACATACAAATGAACGAAAATGACGGCGAGAATAGCCTTGCGATACAACAAACTGTGATAGCATCTCTTTCTGTTGTCGGTGGACTAGACACCAAGCCCAGAATTGGCGGACTGGTTGAAAACGAAGGACAAATTGGAACTGTTTGTAAAATTACCCAACACTCAAAGTTATTGGTACAAATACATGAGACTGGAGTACAAAAAAAACTTCTATTGTCCGCAGTCAAGAACGTTAACGAACAGTTTCATCTCGACAGAATGGTCATGACGGAGCCTTTACTAATTACTTGGGCCAATTTGCTCCTAGGACATTGTGCGATAGATAGACGCCCTGGCGCAATGCCAGTGATAGCAGGGGTCGTTAATGCGTCGGTACTTCGCACCCAACAACAACAACTAGCGGCTCTGAATGCTGGGAAAGCTCTCCTTGGGCATCAGACGCTTTTGAGACGCGTTCTGAAATGTTCAATTGCCGAAAGCGAAGAAGATCAGACTGTCCTCCTTCAAGAGATGCTGATTCGTGCCACCAAGCCTCAACCTTTGAAGCCGATATTCACCCGCGAGGAATTAGAAGCAGCTGCTTTAGCAGTGTCACAATATCTCGCATCGGAGCTGAAACACACACCTATTCAGCTCAGCGGACTTGCCTCAGAACCTGTAACTCCGACTTCCGAATGTTCTCTGGTATCGCTGACATCCAGTCAACAGAGGCATTGCAAAGGCGGTGGGAAAAAGAACTGTCCACCTAGTAGTCCACTAGTAACGCAACTCGTAGAAATGGGTTTCCATAAAAAGAGCGCCGAGCTCGCTATCAAGAGCTTAAGCATTGCAGAGGCGAATATCACACCAGAAACTGTTGTAGGCTGGCTGCTGGAAAATCCAGACACTGCTTGCAGCGACACAGAGACAGTATCCAGCGCCGATGCTCTCTCAGACTCCGAGGGCTCGATAAGCGAAGAAGTAGACGACACCACTTCAACTCATGAGGTAGGAGCAGCTCCCACACAAGCCTACATGCAACGTGCCGATTTTCTGTCCGTAGACGAATATGCTATTTATATTCGCGACAATGTAACGGCTGGCATGTTTGTGCGATGTTGCAAACGATACGAAGAAGTTGCCTATGGAGATGTTGGACAGGTCGTTAAAATTGACCCGGAGGGATTACACGATTTGAATGTTCAGGTTGCCTGGCAACGCAAGGGTAGCACTTACTGGGTCAGGTTTATACACATAGAGTTGTTAGGACATCCACCCACTCTACCTGGTCTACCTGCGTTGAAAGTAGGCGATAAAGTCAGGGTAAAACCAGCGGTTGCAATACCAAAGTATAAATGGGGCTCGGTCAATCATCACAGCATCGGTGTAGTCACTGGGATAATTAACAACGGAAATGACGTGTCTGTCGATTTTCCGCAACAAAGCAGTTGGACGGGATGTGCTGCAGAAATGGAGAGGGTTCCGTCGTACCACCACGCGGTCTCCTGCGACTCATGCCATCTGTCTCCGATCTCCGGACCGAGGTTCAAATGCAAACCTTGCGAGAATTACAACTTGTGTGAGAATTGTTTTTATACCAAACGATCGCATAGACACGGATTCAACAGGATCGCTGAACCAGGATCTGCCGCTGTTTATGCTGGAAAACCAGGGCGATATCATAGACAAGATTTGTCTGAACCTTCTCTGATAGAAAATTGGTCCAGATGTATCAGAACTTTGAGCGTTTCATCCAGAGAGACTTGGGCGACTAGACTCGTAGATGGATCAGGAAAATATTGGCAAAGTTGTGGATCGCAAGGTAAGCATTGGATTCGATTGGAAATGCTGCCTGGAATTTTAATTCATTCTTTGAAAATAACCGTGAACCCAGAAGACAGTAGTTACATGCCGTGCCTGATAGTAGTAAACGCGGGAGATTCTTTCACCAGCTTACTTGAGCTGGCGACAATTACTGTAAGGAATACCGATACGATTGTGACTCTGATTCAAGATTTGAGAGAGTATTACCCCTGCATTGAAATATCTATAAAACAGTGTCGAAATGGAGGAATAGACTGCAAAGTTCATGCTCTGCACATAGTAGGCCGAAAGAAACTCTTTGAAAATCAATTGGCTACATCTGTATCATTTTTGGCCTCTGACTGGGAAGCTGTGCAAGAGCAATTAACAACCCAACGCACCGGAGATATACATCAACACTCCGCTGTTTATGTGTGGGGATTAAACGACAAAGATCAACTCGGCGGCCTAAAAGGATCCAAAGTCAAGCTTCCTGTGTACAGCGAAGTATTATCGCAATTGAAACCAATCCATGTTGCTGGAGGTAGTAAGACTCTGTTCATTGTCAGCCAGGAGGGTAAATTGTATGCCTGTGGTGAAGGTACCAACGGCAGACTTGGACTGGGAGATAATAATAACGTGTACGAGCCAAGACCAATACCGTTTCTGAGTCAGTATGTGATAAAAAAAGTTGCCGTCCATTCGGGTGGTAAACATGCGTTGGCACTGACAATGGATGGAAAAGTATTCTCATGGGGCGAAGGCGAAGATGGAAAATTGGGACACGGCAATCATTTATCTCTTCATAAACCCAGACTCGTCGAAGCTCTCAAGTCTAGGAGAATCAGAGATGTTTCCTGTGGGTCAGGACACTCTGCTGCAATAGCCAGCAATGGAGAATTATTCACTTGGGGATTAGGAGAATATGGAAGATTGGGACACGGAGATACCAATTCCCAGCTCAGACCCAAACTGGTCGAAGCCCTTGTCGGACAGAGGGTTATCCAAGTCGCTTGTGGCAGCCGTGATGCTCAAACAATGGCACTAACCGAGGACGGATCTGTCTACTCTTGGGGTGACGGAGACTTTGGCAAATTAGGACGCGGAGGCAGCGACGGATGCTACACGCCCTTGCTGGTCGACAGATTGAACGGTCTTGGAGTGATACAAGTAGAATGTGGAGCACAATTTTCCCTAGCTCTAACAAAATATGGGGAAGTATGGACATGGGGAAAGGGAGACTACTTCCGTTTGGGACATGGAAATGACCATCACATCAGAAAGCCTACGATCGTAGAAGGTCTTCGTGGTAAAAAAGTAGTCCACGTAGCAGTGGGAGCTCTCCATTGCCTGGCAGTAACCGATGCTGGACAAGTTTACGCCTGGGGAGACAACGATCATGGACAACAGGGCAATGGCACGACTATCGTCAACCGAAAGCCATCGATGGTACATGGTTTAGAAGACGCTAAAGTGAACAGAGTAGCTTGTGGCTCCAGCCACAGTGTCGCATGGGTTTTGACCGATCAACCATCTACTAGTAATCAGGAGCCTGTAACGTTTCCTACCGACAAAGATCCGCTGGGTCAAGCGATCCTGGGCTTCGTAGATACATCGGAATGCAATACCAACGCCACTTCGAAAAGCGTCAGGCCATCTTTGTCGCACATTATTCTTTCCTTGGAGAGTAACGTCGCAAAACAGCAAGCCTTACAACATGTTATAAATGCTCTTCATATCATGCAGGCAAGAACAGCTGTGGTTATTGCCCTGCATAGTCACACTACATTGGCCTCTTGTGGAACGATGAGTCCAGATACTCCTCCGGAAGGTACGATGAGCTCCAGCGTCGGACACACTCATACGGTATACCAAAATGTCGGAGAGATAGCTCAAGGCGGGGGAGAAGCACCCGCGAATGTCGCCGAAGTAGCAAATATCGTTGCTAGTACCAGAGCTACCCCTGAATCGGAAGAATGTCCGTTGGCAACATTCCCTTCTATGTCTAGTTCAGCGAGCCTTTCATCCAAAGCTTCGAAGATGTCAACCAGTGCCATGAGCGTCATAGCTGCAACGCTAACATCGAATGCTCAAGTCGTCGGTGATGGGCATACCACTGAACCAGGCTTGGACGAATTCACGTCGACTCTGACAGAAGATGATGCGAGAATGTTGGTCGATTTGTTGAAACTAGCTGTAGCAAATAGAGTCTGCGAAGGTGCGAAGGAAACGATATCATCGGTGTTGGTGGCATTGGGAAATGCCAATCATCAAATAGCCAATATGCTGTTGGAACTCTGTGTCACCGAACTAGAGGATACTGCAGCTAATTCAAACTCATTGAACATGACTCCACAAATCGTTGTGCAAGAAACACCTCATCCCTACATCGACGATACAACATTGACTGGTCATGTTAAAATCCCAGGAGCTGAAGCTCTGAGAGTAGAGTTTGACCGCCAGTGCTCAACAGAGAGACGACACGATCCGCTTACCATCATGGACGCCACAGGTCGTGTGCTAGCGATTAAATCTGGTAGAGAGTGGAGCGAATGGGCAACTGAGATTCGAATTCAAGGCGATGAGTTAAGATGGAGATTTTCGTCGGATGGTTCAGTGAATGGGTGGGGCTGGCGGTTCACAGTTCATCCGGTTTTGGCTACATTGGCTCCTCATGAATTAGGATCGGATAGAGCCGTCTTGTCACAGCCCTCGATAGCTTTGGCTGAATGTCTGCTTGGTAACAGTCTGACTAATACCGACCGACATATCGTCACAAGATTAGCTGCGACGTTGGCCCAATGCAGTCAACTCAGCATCTTGACTGCTCCGCAAAGAATGTGGGCACTGAAAAAATTACAAGTCGTGTATCTAAGCGGTCCTGGTATTCGACCAGAAGATACTTTATCGACGTTGCTAGATTCTCTACCTCAAGCATTATTGAGGCAGTACGAATACGAGGATCCTGCAGTTAGGGGAGGCAAGCAACTGATGCATAGTGATTTCTTCAAAGTTCTCATCGCTTTGGCTTGCGATTTGGAATTAGACGCCATGCCATGTTGTTCGGAGATGCATAAATGGTCGTGGTTTAGAAGATATTGTCTTGCGGCAAGAGTAGCTAAATCACTAATAAACAGAACATCACTGCCCAAGCCATTCTGTATCGAAGTCACCAAGAGAATCAATGAAATGACCACCGAAGGAGATGGCACTACTAAGGATCACGAAAATCATGATTACTTCAAACAAGAACACGACGAACAGCTTTTACTGTGGCTTAACAGAAGACCAGAAGATTGGACGCTATCCTGGGACGGATCTGGAGCGATTTATGGCTGGGGACATAATCACAGAGGCCAACTAGGCGGCCTAGAAGGTGCAAAGATAAAGTTACCATCACCTTGCGAAAGCTTATCAGCGTTGAGACCGGTGCAATTAGCCGGTGGTGAGCAAACGCTGATGGCAGTAACAGCAGACGGTAAAATCTATGCAACAGGTGAGTTCAGCTTATAAAAAATATAATATAATACAAGAACCGCATAATGATCGAATAAATTTGTGTTCCAGGGTACGGTGCTGTTGGGAGATTAGGTATTGGCGGAACGGACTCAGCTCTGACTCCGACGCTGCTGGAATCGATCCAACACGTATTCGTGAAAAAAGTGGCTGTTAACTCTGGAGGAAAACACAGTCTAGCCTTGAGTTCAGAAGGCCATGTTTACTCTTGGGGTGAAGGTGACGATGGAAAGCTGGGTCATGGTAACAGATTGTCCTACGACAGACCAAAGTTAATCGAGTCTTTACTCGGTATGGAAATTGTTGATATCGCTTGCGGAGGACATCACAGTGCGGCTATTACCAACGCTGGCTGGCTCTATACTTGGGGAAAAGGTATTATAACGATTTAAAAAAGAATATGCACTCGTTTCTTACTCCCGGGAATTAATATGAATTCAATACTCTTCCTCTCCAGGGAGGTACGGTCGCTTGGGTCACGGTGATAGCGACGATCAACTGAGGCCAAAATTAGTATCAGCATTGCAAGGGTACAAAGTAGTCGATGTGGCTTGCGGCAGTGGCGATGCTCAAACTCTCTGCGTATCCGACGACGACAATGTTTGGAGCTGGGGGGACGGAGATTATGGAAAACTTGGCAGAGGTGGAAGCGACGGCTGTAAACTACCAATGAAAATTGAATCTCTGGCGGGATTGGGTGTGATCAAAGTCGAATGTGGCAGCCAATTTTCAGTCGCTCTAACCAGATCAGGAGCTGTTTATACTTGGTAATTTTAAACGTGATGAACAGTAAATTTTCATAGCGAAGCAGAGTAAAAATATGGTCTTGATGAAATTATTCAACAGGGGCAAAGGTGACTATCATCGTTTGGGACATGGAACGGACGATCACGTTCGACGTCCTCGTAAGGTAGCGGCTCTACAAGGGAAGAAAATCATCTCAATCGCAACCGGCTCTCTACATTGCGTGGCGTGTTCTGACAAAGGAGAAGTATTCACATGGGGAGATAACGACGAAGGACAATTGGGCGACGGGACTACGAACGCCTTGCAGAGACCTCGGCTGGTCCACGCCTTGCAGGGGAAGAAAATAACCAGAGTAGCGTGCGGCAGTGCTCATACTTTGGCTTGGAGTACAACAAAAGCTACGCAAAGTAGATTGCCGGCAACAACACCCATGGAATACGACGTTGTTAAAGACCTGCCGTTCTCCGCACTCCACAATCGATTAGTATTGCTGCATCATTTTGCTGAGTTGCTTTGTCCGTCCTTAGCCATGTTTCAAACTGCTGGAAACATTGGATTGAATAAATTGGCACCGATGTTGGTATACAGCATCAAAGAAGCAACGTTTAGAAAAGTTGTTCAAGCTACAATGGTAAGAGACAGACAGCACGGACCCGTTATTGAACTGAATCGGATACAGGTGAAGAGAGCAAGAAGCAAAGGGGGACTCGCAGGACCTGATGGTATTAAATCTGTGTTTGGACAAATGGTATCAAAGATGCCATTGCTGACACAGGATGTTCTATTCCTGCCACACAGAATTTGGAAGGTGAAATTTGTTGGTGAGTAAATCGTCACAGAATCACTTCTACAATCAGATCAATATTTACAAATATCCTCCTAACAACAATAGGTGAAAGTGTGGACGACTGCGGAGGTGGGTACAGTGAGAGTATCGCAGAAATGTGCGATGAGCTACAAAACGGATCGTTGCCGCTGCTCATTCCCACGCCTAATGGTCGAGAGGACAATGGAACCAACAGGGATTGCTTTTTGTTGAATCCCATGGCTACCAGTGATCTGCATATGAACATGTTCCAATTCTTAGGTGAATACAATTTCCCGATTAAATCTCAGGACTAATGTGAGATTTGATTGTTAATATCATGAACGAAACTTGGTTCTTCAGGAATTATGATAGGAATTGCCATCAGAACTGGGAGTCCTTTGAGCTTGAACTTGGCAGAGCCTGTTTGGAAGGAGCTAGCTGGAATTTCTTTGACCCCTGCCGATCTCACGGAGGTCGACAGAGATTACGTTCCTGGGCTGCTGTGTATCAGAGACATGGATCCAGACGAGAAAGTATTTCAAACTTTAGAAATGCCTTTCTCTACGCCATCCGCTGTTGGCATCGATGTGCCGTTATCGAATAGGTAATTTATCATCCCATAGTTCGGACTTTGAAGTAAATTTAATGGATGGTACCAACGACTATATTCTCCCTATTCTTTTAGATATAGAAAAATAACTCCCGAAAACAGACACGAGTACGTCAGGTTGGCGTTGAACTACAGGCTTCACGAGTTCGACGCGCAAGTAGCTGCTGTTAGGGAAGGAATGTCCAAAGTAGTGCCCGTGCCTCTTTTAGCATTATTTAGCGGAGCTGAATTAGAAACTATGGTCTGTGGAAGTCCCGATATTCCACTAAGCTTGCTGAAATCTGTAGCAACTTATAAAGGTAAACATATTGCCTGAAATCTTTGCAACGTGACTCTGTTCGAAATATTAATCGATTCTTTACACACTAGGCGTAGATTCGACTGCACCTTTGATCCAATGGTTTTGGGAAGTTATGGAGGAATTTTCAAACCAAGAGAGATCATTGTTTCTCAGATTTGTCTGGGGACGAACAAGATTACCACGCACAATCGCTGACTTTAGAGGGAGAGACTTTGTTTTACAGGTAGGAAGTGATTCTTCAATTTCTCTTTTAGGCAGCTATCTTAAAGACTGATAAAAAAAATGCCGAACATGAACTCTAACATCAATTATTATATGCAATAATTTTAACGATAAATACTGCGATTATTTAAGTAACGAAGATCCTTTCAAAAGAAATAATAACAACATAATTAATCGCATTGATAAACAGCACAAGATAATAAACATCATGATTTATTCCGTACAATTGAAGATGATTTATTCGAATATTGAACCATCGTTGATTCTCGATTATTCTAGCTATTGTTTCGCTGTAACAGTTTAATTTTTCTTCTCTTTTTAGGTACTCGATAAATACAGTCCTCCTGATCACTTCCTTCCGGAAAGTTACACGTGTTTCTTTTTATTAAAAATGCCGAGGTACTCGTGTAAGCCGGTGTTGCGTCAGAAATTAAAATACGCTATACATTTTTGTAAGAGTATCGATACCGACGAATATGCACGAGTACAAGCAGCTACCAATTCAGACATTGAAGATACCGACAGTATTGCTAGCGAAGAGCACACTTCTTTGTAACTGTGTTACAGGTTTTACTCGACCTAAACTATTGCATAAAAAGCTTGAACGAGATTGTATAAGGAAATTGCTTGACGACAATTTCGAAAGAAAAAAATGATTTATTATATGAGTTATGATATTCCAGGCCTTAGAAATTATTTGTTACATTGTGCTATAGTGAATAAAATTATTTGTGATATATTAGCGTATGGAAATATACAAATATTCATAAAAATTTTAAGGAGAAACTCTACCCAGACTGAAATTATGACGAAATATTGTACTAAAGAGAATCGAAGCCTCCTGTAACGTGGGTTCTCCGAATAAATTTGTGAATTCTTTGTATAATAATATTAAATTGAAGCTGATCTTGATTTGGGACACGGAATAAGAAATAATAATTTCATAATGTCGTGATGCTCATGACGACGCACTCGGATCATTGACTCGTAAAGAGTTATCATTATTTCTGTAGTAACATCACGTTGGTCCAGAGGATGTTGCTAATATATTATTATTGAAATAATAATGAAATCGCCAATTTGCGTCAATGCTGATTTTAGTTATCAGAATTAGTGTGTATTTAATTTAAAATACTAGTCACGTGCTATTATTTGAAGTTATAAGTCGAGGGTGAGGAAATAACTGATGGATAATACTGTAACGTTATACGAATACTTTTTCACTATCAATATATCGTCACATAAAATTAAAACAAATAGAATCTACCGCATCGATACTCTCCCTCTCCTACATAATAAGTTTCCCTCCTATATACTTAGATATAAACGAGGCAGAATAATTTCTGACCCGTAAAAAGACTATTAAATTACCACTGTTATTATATTTTAGTTATTTTTTGTGACAATTACTTTTACTACGAATAATATTGCAATAAAACTATTATATCTAATTTCTGAGAAATAGTTTTTTTTTT
>JAFFZH010012720.1:0-11834 GCA_018420115.1 Euura saliciscinereae
GATTCTCGCCGATTATGATTGTATAAGGTTCTATGAGATACTGCGTGACGTGAACTATATCAGTCTCTTACCGTATGTCCGGCGCACGCAAGTAGTACCTTTGATGTGTTTCAAAACGCTACGACTGCTTATCCGTTTTTCGCCCATGATGTTTGTATGAGAATCTATAAAATCCTATTTCACTTGAACCGTATCCCATTGTTGCCGAAAAAACTGAACGTGTGTATAACGCTGCTATACGTTCTTATCCGTTTTTCACCCATCATGCTTGTACGAGAATCTATGAGAATCTGTGAGATCCTATGTGACGTGAACTGTATCCGTCTCTAGCCGTAATAACGTAAATGTACGTAACACTGCTGTACGTTCTCATCCGTTTTCACCGATCATGTTTGTATGAGAATCTATGAGAAGTTATGAGAGATCCCATGTGACGTGAACTGTGTCTGTCTCGTGCGAAAAAGGAAACGAATTCTAAGCTTTGCTCATCGTTCAATATTTTTAAGGTGGGCGGTCTTGCCCCATATCACGGTTTTGTTTCACCTTCTCATAATTGATTTTTCTACCGGCATCTGTCTGCAATATCTGTACTAAAGAAACGTCAAGACATTGCAGAGCAATCGCGGTAGGCAACGAATAGCGGCTACCAATTGCTCATAGGATCTCATAGAACTGGAGCGCAGTTGCAGCAAGGAACTGATAGAAAGATTTGCGGATAAAGTAAACAGAATCGTATAGACATTACACAGCAATCGCGGTGGGTACCGGATAGTAGCTACTAATTGCTCATAGGATCTCATAGAACTGGAGCGCAGTTGCAGCAAGAAACTGATAGAAAGATATGAGGATAGAGTGAACAGAATCGTATAGATATTGCAGAGCAATCGCGCACTGAAAAAAAAGTATAGCGTGTCGAGCGAAACAAAGTTATGCTGAGAGCAGTCCGTTACTGTAACAATACGTATCGCTACAGGAGCAAAATGTATCGCTACATCAGCCGTATCATTCAAGTATACAAACGTCTGCTACTGTAGGTATACTTTCAGCTGGTAGGAGCTAATGTTTTGTACGCTGCAGTAGCAATGCTTGGTATAGCTGTAGCAGCGATACCGTGTACCTAGACGAGCGCGACGTACAGCTAACTGCGCAGGACTTCTCGCTGTGCGCGCGAGAATTCGCAGGAGATCACGCTATACACTGGTATTGCTGCAGAAGCTATTCCGCGTTCAGCTCCTACAGCGATACCGTATTCTTCGGATAGCTGAACTACGTCAGGCAGAGTTGTTCCGCTCGTACAGCTGAATAGAGGTTAGGGTATCGGAAGAAAACCGATTATAGCTCAGGCAGCCAGACTTCTTGCTATCGGAGCACTACTTTTTTTTCAGTGCGGTAGGCAACGAATAGCGGCTACCAATTGCAATTGCTCATAGGATATCATAGAACTGGAGCGCAGTTGCCGCAAGGAACTGGTAGAAAGATTTGCGGATAAAGTGAACAGAATCGTATAGACATTACACAGCAATTGCGGTGGCTACCGGATAGCAGCTACCAATTGCTCATAGGATCTCATAGAACTGGAGCGCAGTTGCAGCAAGGAACTGATAGAAAGATATGTGGATAAAGTAAACAGAATCGTATAGACATTGCAGAGCAATCGCGGTGGGTACCGGATAGCAGCTACCCATTGCTCATAGGATCTCATAGAACTGGAGCACAGGTGCAGCAAGGAACTGATAGAAAGATATGCGGATAAAGTAAACAGAATCGTATAGACGTTACACAGCAATCGCGGTGGGCTACGGATAGCAGCTACTAATTTTTTTACATACGGGAGGAAGAACTTTCTCAACACTTATATCCGGACTCTTAATATAAAAAGGTGAAAGTTGTAACCATTTCCAATAGGTAGTTTGGCGTAGTAGGTAGGGCGTGCGACTAGTAATGCGAACAAGCGATAGGTCCCGGATCGAATCCCGGTTAGGTCAAAATAATTAGAAGTTTTTCGGAATAAAAAACTGCTTTCTCGGGTTCAAATGTGGTCAAGTGTAGGTGGTTTAGCGTCTTAGATCTAATTTTTTTTTTTTTTTCAAAATTTACTGCATCTGGAGTAGATTTTCCAAATGTTTTTCATGTGTAGGGTCTAGGTAATAGAACTTAAACGCAGTTGCAGTAAGGAACTGATAGAAAGGTACACGCATGTAGCCAATAGGATCGTCTAGATACTGCAGAGCAATCCCGGTAGCGGACGGATAGAAGCTACCAATTGTTTATAGGATTATATAGAAGGTGCGCAGTTATACGGTAAGGAACGGATAGAAACGTATGCACGCATAGCCCATAGGATCGTATAGAGACTGCAGAGCAATCATGGTAGCAAATGGATAGAGGCTACCGATTGCTCATAGGATCTTATAGAACTGTAGCGCAGTTGCAGCAAGGAACTTATAGAAAAGATACGTGGATACAGCCAATAGGATCGTGTAGATATTGCAGAGCCATCGCTGTAGCGAACGGATAGAGACTACCAATTGCTTATAGGGTTGTATAGAACTGGTGCGCAGTTACGGTAAGGAACGAATAGAAACGTACGCCCATGTGTAGCCAATAGCAGTTGCGGTTACAATCGGATAGAAAAATAAGTGCGAATTATTCATTCATTCTGATCAAAGATAGATCAAATGGGACGGTTCATTCCCATAGAAAACTAAACTACCTGAATGTGAAGTACACACTGAAAGAAATTTTATTAGACTTTTTGCTTTTCGGCGGACCGAAAAGTACAATAAAATATAGTATTTTAGGGGCAAACGAGGTACAGTTACGAAAAGTACAATAGTGCTTTGGAATTATTTGGTATGGAGTCGAATAGCGAAAACTACAATAGTGCTTTGGAAATAGCGAAATAAAATGTTGTACTTTCCGATCAACTTATAGCAGTCTTTCTGAGCTCGACTAGCGAAAATTACAATAGTGCTTTGGAAGGAGCGAAATCAAATGTTGCGCGTTCTCTGAGCTCGAATAGCGGAAATTACAATAGTGCTTTGCAACGAGTACCTAAAATAGGATCTTGCAGGGATTGGTATTTGGGCATTGCAATCTCTCTAAACCTCCATTTAAAAAAATATGGGTCAATTCTGCTATCCACGAGTAGCCGACGGGCCAGTTTTTCAAACTGAATCCTGGCTATTTTCGGTGTTTCAGGCTATCCTGACTTATATGCGAAAATGCATGTGTGAATTAAAACGCATTTGAGTTCGCTGCAAGTATCTTGGTTTTTTCGAGACCGCGCTGGTGTTCGTATGACTATAGTCGCACGCAACAATATTTGTTTCCGTAGACCACCGTCCACCAGACGACGTTAAAGTCGAGAATGAATCAGATCGGGTGGTGACACGTAAGTGTAGCCGGCCCGGTGCAAATTTGCTCGCGAGATCCGAAGACCACTGCCAACCATCTATCGGCGCGCTACGGTACCACACAGCGGGTGACCGACAGCTATGAGCTAGGCATCAGCTAGGCCCTAGCTGCTAGGGTGTCCGCCATATTCCTATACCCGATACGTATTTTTACTATCTCAAGTTGTAGAAGTTGGGAGCGAATGCAATGGCGGCCACCGGTCTGCCTGTTGACTGTTCCTCGGCTGAACTCGGCTCAATTCGAGAACATTCGGCGATTTCTACAATAGTGTGTTACGATTTTCCTCAATTCCGAGGCGAGCGCTTCTCATTTCAATGCGCTTTCTTACTGAGAATAGTAAAGTTTTCTAAAATGTATTGCAACTTATGTTATTTTGAATAGCAACTCCCAGGAAAAATCTTAGCAAAACTTCTAAAGAATCACTACCATTATCTACAATTACAATTTTCCAACAGCAAAATAGCAATGGTCCCGAAGGTAATATAGTAATTCTTGCCACTCAAGATGATATTAATACATATGGCCATAGTATAATTTCCTATAATTATCGGAATATTTACGATTTTACCTCGTTTGCCGCTGAAATACTATATTTTATTGTACTTTTTGGTCCGCCGAAAAGCAAAAAGTCTAATAAAATTTCTTTCAGTGCAGTCGTCGGAACGCATAGCATTGTTGTAAGGAATGACCACAAATAATTGATTGAATTTGTATCTGGCGATGAGGTATAGATATTAATACCGCCATAACGGTAGCTGCTACCGAAAATGCGGTGACAGAAAGCACCAAGGAACCGATAGATGTTTTTTTTTATACGTTTCTATAAGACATTTTTAGCAGGGATGAGTTATCTCCGGGTCTGACCGAGGGAGAGGCCTAACACTGCTGATGCTCCGCCCCTTGGCGTATCACAAACTGGTATCAAAATCCAGGTTTACATGAAGCCGTCGATACTTGGTCTGGTCGAGTAAGGTATTGTTGCCTTTCAAATGAGAACAATACCTTACTCTACGAGACCAAGTATCGACGGCTTCATGTGAACTTAGATTACGATAAGAGTTTGTGATACGCCAAGGGGCGGAGCATCAGCAGTGATAAGCCCCTCCCTCGTTCAGACCCGGAGATAACTCACCCTGTATATCGTCGCTCTAGAGTTCGTTTGGCGTACAGACCATTCGGTACCAAAATACGTATATTTTTTCGTAACACTAGGAAACATACTTCGATTTTTAAGGATTGTCAATACTTTCTCAAGTATGGGATTCTGTTAATGTCACTGAAATGGATTGAGCTAGAAGGTTCATCTATAACTTATTTCGAAGCCAATGACCTCAAAAGACCACACCGATGACTTGCCTGGTTATTTCACGCGAGGTAGGGCATAGTATCGTCAAGTTATGAGAAAAGGGGGTATTTTCTTCATTGAATTTGTTTTTAAATTGAAAAGTTTCAACTCTCAACTTGAAAAAAAATTTCCAAATTAAATATCTACTTGGTATTTTCGTGGATTCCCAATCAACTCGGGATGTTAGTTAAAAAGAACGTTCATATTTCGTTGAAGTTGTTTGTTGAATCATTGTCAATGAAATCCATGAATTCACGTTGTAAGGTGCAAAAGGTACAAAATGATACGCAAAACTATCAATGAGTATACAGTAATAATTCCAGGCTAGAGTCATAGTATGGTCGGTAGTTATGGCCACGAAGACACATTGATCGCGCAGTTCCACATTGAAAGAAAATCGACGATCTGTAAAGAATAAAAAAATAGAATTCCCAACACGATCGTAACGTTTATAAAGGTCAAAATGACACATGTATAACGCAGTGATTTTGAGAGTGAAGGTAAATAATTCCTGACCACAGAAATTTCGTCGGTACGCAATACGAAAATACGGGCAGCATGAGCCGGATGCCCGCAGATATTC
The DNA here is from genome assembly GCA_018420115.1 of Euura saliciscinereae. Classification (NCBI taxonomy): domain Eukaryota; kingdom Metazoa; phylum Arthropoda; class Insecta; order Hymenoptera; family Tenthredinidae; genus Euura; species Euura saliciscinereae. The sequence goes on from JAFFZH010012720.1 coordinate 5,346, forward strand.
GATTTTTCATGTTTTTTATACGAAGCATTCACGATTATTGCGATGCGCTTCTTCTCCAAATATAATACTCAGAAGAGGCACTTCAACTCAGATTCGAAACAACCTTCAAATGCGAACTCGATTTGATTATCAGTTCCCCAGTCAAGAATATACACATGCTCTCAAAGACCTCTGACGGAGCTCGTAAAAATTGGTCAGAGTTCTCGGTCCAGCGTCCATGGGTGTTCTCAAAGATGTCCACTTCGATTTGAGGCTGTTGGTCGCCTCTAGTAGAGCTGTTTTAGAACTCGAATTCAAAGCTTGGAAATACGACGTCTTATAAAAGTCAGTTGGAAGAATGATTTTGGAACTCATTTATACTGTTTCACCGAACTTATAAGAATTCCTCAAATCCGTGCATTTACCATTTAATGTGCACCAAGTTTGCAAAACATCCAAATTCAGCACGTTTTGAATACTGAATGCGTGTATTCGAGAAATTTTTACAAGTGAGGTGGAAAGTACGGATAAAACACTAATAGAGGATTTTTGTGCATTCGTCAAGAACTGTCACATGGTTATTGCATACGAAGTTGAACATATATTATCTGATTTTTGTTTGTTTTTTCTTTCTTATTGTACCTGGCGTCAATTCATAAATACAGATCTTGCATGTAACGCAAGCAGCTGATGCATTGAAAATGTCCTTCGTTATCTTAGTTTTCGTGCATTTCTTCATCTGAATCTCTGAATTTACATGCTGCGCTATTATTATTGCCATCTATGATTACACTACGAATCATCATTTGCACCGTGAAATCTACATTACCGAAATGTCACTCGTTCTATTGTTTCTGTTCATTTATTTATTTATAAACTTTTTTTCACGCAGCGGTTAATTAACATGCTGCGCTATTACTATTGCCATCTATGATTACACTAAGAATCATTATGTGCACAGTGAAGTCTACATCACCTAAATGTCCCTCGTTCTATTGTTTTTGTTCTTTTATTTTCATTTCTTCAACTTTTCACTACGCACTTCCGTTGCATTACTTCCGTTGCATCGCTTCCGTTGCATCGCTTCCGTTGCATCATTTCAAGATTTGATCCCACAGACCTCACTACTGACCCGAAAACGGAAGCATTTTCAATGCTAAAATGTGATCAGCTCACTCAATGTAATTTCCGAATACTCGGTACGCAGAATTTTTGAATAATCAATATTTATGTAACACAGTAATTTTGGAGGTAGTTGGGGTCCATTAGCGCGGAATATGCACCTGTATGTGTGCTAAAAAAAGGGAGGTCAGGTTCATAATAGTTTGATGCATTGTACACTGTCTGGTCTTGATTGGGTCTTCGACAAAACTGTAACTAAGTGTTCGAGTGCTCTGTTCTATACTCCCAGGTATTGTATTGGATTCAAATACTCACCCTAGCAATCATCGGACTGGCGATTGTATCGTGCGACAACTTGTTTGGTACTGTGACGTATCACCTCTGCGCCCAATTCTGAATTTTGAGGTATGTAGGAGGTGACTCCTTTGCAGACATTTTTCGGATAAGGGTCACAAAAATTATTGAATATCTAAATGCTGGGCATAATATGTCCACGAATTCATCGCGATGAAAGTATAGTAATTTAAAAGGGAAGATTTTTTTAGTTTAGTTGAAAATTAGGGCATTCATTTGAGATGAACAAAAAGAACGTTACCAGAAAATTTGTTAAACAATATTTTGTTTCAACAATTTATTGATAACTTATTGGCATTATTATTATTCAAAGTTAATACTTCTATCGTCTTGATTGTGAGCGATTTTTTTCCGATTTTTATCTTATCCCGAAGTACCTGATATTGTCGACGAAAATCACTTTTGGTTGAGATTGTACGGTCAATACATCCTTAACCGGTCACACATCAACAAATCACACACCTACATAAAATAAAGGTAACTAATGATATTTTTCGTTTCACACTGAGAGAAACCATGTATCATATTTCACCACATATCCCCGACAAATTACTACTTTTGATGGCAAGTTGACGTAGAGTCCAAAAACCAGGAAATGTAGTCATTTTTCAGTCAATAGTTTCTAGCAGAACTGGGATACGTTACATGCCGCTGGGAACTCAAATTACAACCCGGGATTGTAAATATCGCTACTTGTAGAAATTACAACATATTTCGTAAGTTTCCAGATGAGAGCGTGTTATTTTTACTATCTGCGACTGTAACACAGTCGATTCGCACCGCCTCGTGATACACTGTGAAAGGCGAACACACAACTTGTCGCATGCGAGATGGTAATTTTTACAACTTGAGATAGTAAAAATACGTATCGGGTATAGGAATATGGCGGACGCCCTAGCTGTCGGTCACCCGCTGCGTGGTACCGTAGCGCGCCGATAGATGGTTGGCAGTGGTTCTTGGATCTCGCGAAGAAATTTGCGCCGTGTCGGCTACACTTACGTGTCACCACACAACCAGAATCATTCTCGACTTCAACGTTGTACCGCGTACGGCGGACGGAGGTCTACGGAAGCAGATGTTGTTTTGTTGTAACACTCTGACGACTTTGACGTTCTTCGAGTGTTATTTGGTGTTATGGACAAAAGCCCAAACATGCAAATTGATATTATTTGGGACATAATAGTCACACACTCACACTATTTATACCCGTGTGCCTGTGTGGTCTGACAAAAAATGAAATAAATAATATTTTGGTACATAGGTTGCCTAACCTATAACTTTTGGTTAAAAAAAATAATAATAATAATATTGTTACTATTTATGATATTTAAATAGCTCCTATTGAATGGTCGGAATGAACCTTCATATATAGACCAGTGGGATTACAGATATCTTCCAACTGTGTACCAGAACCTAAATCCAAAATTAGCGGCAAATAAGACCGCTAACGGCGCCACCTGCGAATAGCAGCACGGTCGCGGTGAACTAACTTCATTTTACTATCTGAGATGGTAAGAATTCGGACCCCACAGTTGTACATTTTACGATCGTGTTATGCTTCTTAATACGATCGGAAATAGTAAATTTTAGCCTTCAAGTTGTAAACCATACCCTTCTTGAAGAGTAATATTCACCATTAGTGAAATTTACAAGGTGGATTTGTAATTCTTTGTATTGCGTGACCACACGTCCTTTTACTACCGAAAAATAGTAATTTGTCGGCGATATGTGGTAAAATGTGATACATCTTTTCTCTCAGTGTAGTCATAGTATGCCGATAGATTATCAGAATACTGTAGAGCGCGGTGAAACGTATGATTGCATTATGAAGACACAACGTGATGCATTATAAAATAGATACTGAGGCCGAGTAAGAGCATCAATTTAACGCATCATAACGTAGTATTTTCTGGAAGGTATCACGAAGTGACCAGCAATGTATGTATTATGCAGTGTTCTGCTTTTCTGAAGACATATGCTATGAGTGATTGCGACTGCATGATTCTACAGTCCGATTTTCCCGCGATACCTTCAATCTCAGGCACAATGCAGCGTACTCCTGCATTCAGAAATTTAAAATGTATAAACGTTATTGCATTATATATTCCACAGGCATCATTCAACTTGCGATCGAAAGACCTGAGCTTTTACCTAGTATCACAATCTATAGAATTTTCAACCCTCTCTCGAGTTACGTTACTCAGTCGTGGGCCGAGCTTTGTCGAATGAGGAGCTTCTCTTACCAATTGAAAAATTTCACCGACGGAATACAGTGCATCATAAAATCTCTCCGTTCGATCTTGAGTACCCGGTGACACGAGAGCATCCCCACAAAAATTGCCGAGACAAAACAGTTATGAAGTCAAATGGAGGGTTTGAGAGCAACAATGAGTTTGTCGCTGCTGTTCGAGAGTTGCGGTTCACCATGAGATTTTTGGGAATTTGGCAACAACCGGGTCTACCGGGTTGGTACAATTTGATTTGGTATGTTCAGACGGTCTGTTTAATTCTTCACGTGTTCGGTCCAACGGCTGGCTTGGTCGTAAACAGACACAATGCCTCAAAGACCATTGACAACTTAGGCATATTGGTTCCTCTACTAATAACCGTTTTCCATTGGATGTTGTTTGCTGTGCATCGTAAAACAATCGGCCAGCATTTAGAGTTCATGGAAGAAGATTGGATCAATTTGAAAAGCGATTCTTTGATATGTCAGAGCGTACCGGAATGCAAACAAATAATGACAAAATACTATCGACACGCAAAAATCTTTTATTACACGTTTGTCATCATGATGGGGTGTGGAGTCATAACATACGTCCGCGATTCCCTTGTGTCTCTAAGTCTCGATAACAACGGGACTGATTTTGAGCGTAAAGACTTATTTCCAGCACCGTATTCTTGGTATCCACTGGACTACAGCCGAGGCTACACCTTCGAGGTACGTAATGCTAATCCTCCATCGGAAGTTGTTACAAGTAGTGTCATATGCACCTTCCGATAGAACTAGGAAGCAAGTCAATTGTAACCTACCACCGTCGATGCTTTGCTCAGACCTCAACTTTGTAATTTTCTGTCGTTTTTGGGAATTCAAGATCTTGTTTGGGTTTCAAGCAATCATTGCAACAATGATATCTCTGGCAAGAGCATCAATAGACAACTTTTTCATAACTGTGACTTTGAACCTCTGCGCGCAATTCGAGATACTGAGGTAAGTTCGTGACTCATCTCCGCTATATAATTTCAATATTTTTTTAACCGAGGCGTGTATCTCGACTGATTTTTTTTGCAGTTATCATCTCGCTTGAATATTCAAAATCATTCCAGTTCATATTCAATTATATGAAACATCCTTAATTTGCTATTTATCAGAGTTAAACTCATCCAGTGAGATGTTTGTTCGTGAGATCGGATCCATTCTCGAAACTAAAGGCCCCTTTCGAAAATTAGTTCATCTCATTTCACAAATTTGCCTTTCTTGTCACAGATGTTTCATTGAAAGCATCACGTATGATTCTTCGGAACCTGAATGTTTCACGGGAAAAGTTCGGCTCATGATCAGGCGACATCAAGAGCTGCTTAGGTACGCTGATTTTCTCACTATTGTTTCGAACGGCGAAATTTTGAACGCTGAAGTCATCATTTTCCTGTAATAATTCCAGAGAATCGGAGAGATTACAAAAATCTTATAGTCTCATTATTGCGGGGCAATACGTGGCTGTTACATTGACTATTTGCTTTCTTGGATACGCAATGATAGCGGTACGTACAGCAACCACCTCGGTCGACAGTTTCAAAGTAGAACCAGAGTTTCAGATAATCTTGTATTATCAATGTAATAACCCGAGGCGAAATTTAACGCCTGTTTTGAACCTCAGTTGTGAACAATTTTCCCATTGAAATTTAGATCCTCTTTAACGCCTCAAATTCGTAGATACCGGAAAAAATGCAGCATTTGAGGGTCAAATGAGGATCTCGCAAGAATCTCCGGATTCTTCAGAGTCAGATCTACCATAAGTTGGCTACCATCCCGAGTAGAAATTTAACGCCTGTTTTGAACCTCAGTTGTGAACAATTTTCCTATAGAAATTTATATCCTCTTTAGCGGCTCAAATTCGTAGATACCGGAAAAAATACAGCATTTGAGGATTAAACGAGGTGCTAACTTGAGCTGTTCTATACGAATGGTAGCCAACTTACGGTAGATTTGACTCTGGAGAATCCGGAGATTCTTGCGAGATCCTCATTTGACCCTCAAATGCTGCATTTTCTCTGGTATCTACGAATTTGAGGCGCTAAAGAGGATCTAAATTTCTATAGGAAAATTGTTCACAACTGAGGTTCAAAACAGGCGTTAAATTTCGACTCGGGAACATGCCCATATCAATTCAATCTCAACTGATGAAACTCCTTGTTTATGATGAGTAAGATTCTTGATCGTTGTTGGAATAGTAGAAGTAAGAATTCATGGGTGTGACGATCATATTTTGTAGAAGAAACTTTATTCAAATGACGTTTCGGCCACGCATGGTTGCCCATTATCAAATTCTGTAACAATAACTTAACTAATTAGTTTAAAAATTGCACAATTTTTTTTTTTTTTAAACTTAAGAATTAAGTAGTAGCCTTCATATTAATATAGTATTAACTAAATTGTAATTAAATATTAAATCAGCGGATCCATTTGGAAACGGTTACCACATGGTGTCAACTTTTAGGGTTATGTTAAACCGATGTATATTATAATCAATTGTTCTGACTCCACAATTACTTTAAATTAATCTAATATCAATAATACTGGAAAATTGACTTTCTCGCTACTTTTTATGCCAAATCTCTGGTCTGTAAACCAGTAAACTTACGTTTTTTTGGCACTCCGATCGAGTCTAGGTGTTGTGAGTAGGCTCTCAAGCGGCGAAGTGACCGAGAATTATAATCGGTTTGGTTAGGTAGTATCGTAAGTTAGAATCGATAATCGATAGTCGTTACGTTAAGTTTGAATTTTGTTTTACAGATCATAGACTTGTTTTACAG
>JAFFZH010012722.1:0-18272 GCA_018420115.1 Euura saliciscinereae
TTTTTTCTAATGAGGCAGTTCAATTTGAATTTTTCTTTTTAAACTGTATAGTTCTTTGTTTTTTTATTCATTCGTTTATGCACACATTTTTTCCAGGTACCGTCTACGTGTCAGTTTTGGCTCTAATTGAAAGAGAGACCACCTTACAAACAAGATTCCAAATTTGATAAAGATTCGATTCCCTGCGCGTCGCAAGCCAACAGACTAGGCTTGATAATCCATAAACATGGTGGCTCTGATGAAAAAAGAGCAAATTTTTCTAAATCGGTAGTCGATTTTCACAAGTTCCACACAGTGCAGCTAGATACTAACATTATTTCAGTCAAACTTAAGTTCTAACTCATTTGAAAAATAACATGAATGCAATCAGAATATTCAACGAACTTGTCTCAGAGGTATAATTAAAGTGTGTCAATCGATAAAACTTTTCTTCTTTCCAAGTTCATTCACTAACGATTAAAAAAACCATTCAATCATACATTTTTTAAATCAAAAATGAGGAAATGTATTCGTATATTCGTTTGAAGATGCGCGAGATCGGTGCAGATCGGTAATGTCGAATTTCGTGTTCGTGCTCACGGTGAAAAGAATTAAAGTAAAATCATAATTTTGGAACCCAACCCGGGGTACAGATTTTTTGTTACCAATATCCAAGCTCATTTCAAAATGTCAATTACCAAACATGTATGAAAAACAAACAATTACAAAACATCGCACAATCGACAGACACCAGACAAATCTACAAGCTGATTCGTGGATTGAAAATGGAAAATAGGACGCTCCGCAGGCTAAATTTGGAGCTCTGGAAGAACGAGTTGATCGGTTCCACTAAAATTGCAGGTATTTGCTTGATCGTGATGCGAAATGTTATCGTGCATGCCTATTTATAACATGTATTGCCCCCCACTTAAGGGATTTCCAGTGTCACGTGTACGCGTTCCTTTGGGTTACCGTATCAATTAGTATTGACTATGTCGATCTTATGTGCTTGTAGCAACGATCGAAAGGGTCGATTTGGAACCGAAACAAAAAATTAAAGATCGCATCAGAAAGGGAAAACACTTTGCAATTGGGTTTTTTGCCCGCCTCATTTTTACGGACGAGGTGTTGACAGGATCCTCGGTTACGGGAGGAAAGCGCAACGCTTGGGGCCTCAAAAAGTTTGAGCAAATTCTGTGATCCGGATGCCTGATACTTCTTTATTTGTGTAGAACTATGTTTCATATCACAAAGCAGTTACCAACTGTAACGATGGAGTCTGAAATTGATGGAAATCATGAGACCTGTCACGATAAACATTTACGTTGCGGAGTTGAAGAGACCGATAATTCCTTGTCTTCTCGGTGCCTTGGCCACTAACTACCCCCTTGCCGCCCCGCGACATACCTTCCTTCTCACTTTATATTACCGGCACACCGCCCAGAGGAAGTCAGTAATCACACATTCGACTTGTCAACGAGCACGAGACATAATTTTCTCCAATTTTCATATAAATATTCAACTATATATTATTCAGGGCTACAACAATTGACTCGCTTTTCCGTGAATTCCGGAAATTCGTTGGATATTTCTGTTCGGTTTTTTTGTGATCCCCTTGACTCATTGTTTCGTTGCAGTAAACCTGATGGACGTCCAAAGAATTGAGGTCCAGGGAGAGGTCGATGACCTCGAACAGCAGCTCGGCGGAAGGCGGCGGGAGTTGGTGGCCGTAAATGCCAACGGCGAGCTGGCTCGCGCCTTGCGTGAAGTGGTGTAAGCATCGATGATTCTCGACCATTGGGTCGCTCTGAAGCTCCTGGCTGTTTATTTCAATTAACATTGATTCTTTTTTTTCCAAGGCCAGTATATGACCGCGCGAGGGCATTAGAGGCCGAAGCGGCCGCGGGGGACGAGAGTAAGTATTTGTTGCAGTAAATGAACTCGACGCCGAAAGGGAAGAAGTCCGGGACGAAATTCAAAATTTAGAGGGTCGGCTGAGGGGTGCCCGGACCAACCTCGAGGCGGCGGAGGCGGAGAACGCCGTGGCGGCGCTGCTGCTACAACTTGTGTAAGTATCGACGATTCTCGACCATTGGGTCGCTTTGAAGCTCCTGGCTGTTTATTTCAATTAACATTAATTCTTTTTTTCAAGGCCATTAGAAGAGCGCGCGCGAGCGGCCGCGGCGCAACTCAACGAAGAAAGTAAGTATTTGTTGCATTCGTTATTGTAGCCTCAGATGCAATAATGTAATTTTCGTTTTTTTAACGCCATAGATGGAGGGAGGCAGAGGCGACCAGCCGCAGTGGCCGCCAGGGCAGCCATAGGGGCATATTTGTTCCCGAATGGTACGCGATTAATCACCAAAAAGATACGTTGTTCTAATGTAGCACAAGAATCATTTGGTCAATTTCTACATGTTACAGCTGGACCCAATAATCTACGGCTAGCCCCATTCCGGACGTGGAAGGAGACGATCAGCACTCACCCGGAGCTGGCGGTCCGGTCGAGCCGCAACCCGCACCAGGTTAGTAACAAAGCCTCGGAATAGGCATCGTCGTTAGAAAAAAAAAAATTATAAAAATTTAAATAAACGTGATAGTTTGCGGCTGGCGGACATACTGGTTTTACTTTGAATCTGTGGTTTTTCTCGAAAAAGAGCTGAAGAGTGATGTTGAGTTAATTCTAAAGTCATAATTACAAAGCCTACATCTTCACAATTCATAATTGATTACATACATATATTCTTATTCATTGAGAAAATAAGTGGAATTATAATTGTTCGGATCGCTCCTCCTTTGGTTGGCAAAGGGTGACTGGTATAATGAATGCTCTTTAGGATTGGGATCTCTCCTGCTTTGGGGTTCCAAAGGAGTGCATTGTAAGTGTGGGTAAAATAAATAATTAAATAATATAATTTAATATAAAATTAAAAATTAGCAAAAGTTTCAGATCCATCATGCCAGTTACGCTACTTGATATCGATCACTTCGATAAGAACTTCCTGCAACTGCGAAAACTCTGTCGGTGGTTGGCGGCAGACGAGAGAACGGAAAAAGACATTGAGGATGCGCAAACCATAAATCGGCTGATAATTTTAGAGCTGGGATACCGCTCATCACCAACCAAATTAACCAGATGGTCGCTGCAAGATTTTATCTTGCGTGATAGTCTCGCTGATACGATAATACATTTCGTGATCGTCTTCCAGTCCTCGAAGATCCATTGAGGTGCTGCGGGACATTGTATGCCAACAAAGTCACGCTCAGATATCATCGCCGAAAATTTCATAACATCGGGGCGGCGCCCCCTCACCCCTGCCCGGTTTGTGGGGAGCGGTTTTTCCGACGCGACGAGGCCGCGTCGCACCAGAGAAATTTCCGGGGCGACCATCCGCTCCGGAACCCCGAGCGGTACTTCGCACTAGTAAGCAATGCATTTTTATTTCCCTCTAGCAATTTCGAGTAATATTTTTATCCAAGAGCGTAATACAAAATACGGAATACAAGTTCTAATGTAGCACAAGAATCATTTTGTCAATTTCTATATGTTACAGCTCCACTACGTAACAATCAGCTGCGTCTAGAAGTCCCGCCCATACCGGACGTTCAAGACGACGAACATTCCCCCGGAGCTGTCGAGCCGCAGCCCGCGCCAGGTTAGTAACAAAGCCTCGGAACAGGCAACGTCTTTAGAAAAAAAAAGTATAAAAATTTAAATGAACGTGATAATTTAGTGATAGTCTCGCTGATACGATAATACATTTCGTGATCGTCTTCCAGCAGACGTTGAAGACGAGTTACGCTGCTGCGGGCGACTTTATGCGTCAAAAATCACGCTCCGATATCACCAGCGGGAGCACCACGGTATAGGGAGGCCACCGCCATACCCCTGCAATCGCTGCCCGAGAAGGTTTTTCCGGGCATCCGATTTGGAGCGCCACCGGAGGTCGCACCACCAGCCAGTAAGCAATGCATTTTAATTTACCTTCAGAACTTTCGAGTAATGTTTTTATTCAAACTCTGAATACTTTTCTTGTACTGTGTATCTTTTTTCATTTCTGTATATTTTCTTACTCGATCTCGTTTTATTTCCAATTTTACAGAACCCCCCAGGATGCAGGAGGTGCCTGATTCATTTATATTACTTGATAGCTGGACTTTTAATATTTCATTTTTTTCTGATTTTATATTTGTAACCATTATTATTATTATATTTTTATATCTAGACAATTATTCATTATTATTATTATATTTTTATATTATTATACTATATTGGCATAATTATTCATCATTATTATTATTAATTTATAGATTTTTTAAAAATAAACGTTTGCCACTTCACATTATCTAATAGAATAAGTTAAAATTTTTCATAATATATGGGGATTGCTCATATCTGTATCTCTTTATGCTTGGCTTTGAATAAATTGAATTGAAATGAATAAATTGTAACTAATAATAGGGTTACGCAGTAGTGTAACTATAAGAGTCCTGGACTAAAAACAGGGTAAGTCGCGCTCTTCTTTACCGACATGATAGAATTTTTTTACAATCACTACAAACTCTCGTCGTTACCGACACTCGATGACTGACCGCGTGCGGGTCCATCGACCGTGATCGGTGGCCACGTAGGAGCGTAACCGTCTGCGGGTCCGTCGACCAAAAAGCCGGTGGCCACGTGGGGCGTGGCCGTCTGCTTCTTATCGATCGTGATCGTGCGCAAGGTGTCTACTCAAGTCAAGATCTAAAATTCCCTGAGAATACCAGGATATTCCAGGCTATTTTTTTCTATTTTTCTAGGTGTGTCGAGATACGATTTTTATTATCATTGCGCAAAACATACTAGATTTTTTTTCTGTGCAATTTAATCTGGGTCGATCTGGGTTCTGAATTTGCAGAATATTTTTTTCCAATTGATCACTATCAGAAAAAAATCCCTGAGTGAACTCAATATTCCCTGAGAATTTCAGGATATTCCAGGAGAAAAAAAATTCCCTAAAATTTCCAGGACTTCCAGGTTTTTCAAGGATGTAGACACCCTGGTGCGTGTCCTTCAGTTAATCGATCAACGAACCGAATCTTGTGGCAGACGCGTGAGAGTCGGCTGCGGAGCAGGCTACCTCGTTCGCGTCTGCGCGTGTGTAAGAAAAATAACAAAACCAGCGCTTCAATTTTAAACCATATATATTTTTTAAAACACTTCGAAAAACTCATACATATGCTTGGCGCGGATCGTACCGATGGCCACGTGGGGGGTGGTCGCAGACGTAAACAAAAAACCTGTCGTCTGCTCGACGCCGTATGTGGGTTATGATTCATGGCTTGTGACGGACCGGTGAACGGTCGTTGCCTTTCCTTGATCAGGCTATCATCAGGCGCGCCATTTTGTTTACACGACTATGAATGAATCCTCCCACTAAAAAACATTTTTTTGTATTTGTTGCCGGCGTCTTATACGTGAGTCGGACTAGTAGTTGAGATTGCAACTAAGGTAACGAGGTACTGAGGAGAAATCCGATGGCCTTGCGACCGGCATGAAGAAAAGTTATGCAGGTACGAAGGCTGCATAATCTATAGGAGGTATGAATATCTATGCCGGTGGTGGGGACATCTAGGGATTTTTTCTATGCAGCAAATCTTCTATGCAAAAATCTCACGCGAGTGAGAGAAAACTGTCTCATTGAATCGAGTCGAGCCCATTGCGGTGGATTTGTGAAATCATCCAGGCCGGAGTCGAGCCAAGAGCGCAACATTTCAGCTTCGCTTACGAAATCGTTCCAGGCCTTTCGCTCCATGTAGAGCGTTGACCGTTGTAAATCTTTCTTTACATCAGTCATAAAAACAACGACTTCGGAGTCCTCGATATGAGATTTGACTAGTATCGCCACACCGACCCGCTTGGTTTCGGTTTTCGTCAAAGGAAAATCAGAACGTAAATTAAGTTCGTATGTATTATCTTCTACGCGCCTTTTTTTCGACGGTGAGGTGAGATTCAGAAATTGTTACTTTTTTTTCACGAGAGAGAGAGAGACACGTACCACCACAAAGATTCAAGCTTCACTGAATTCTGAGCCTCGAAGACGAGGGTATTTATAATTATATTCATCCCGTAGGTCCTGTCACGCAGTTTAATTCTAGCGTCGCGGGGACGTGTTCGAGATAAATATTAAATTGCCTCGCTGAGAGCGAGTTAATTTTTTCAATGTTGCAATTTCAACCTCAATTATGGTAATTACGATCAAGATTACGTGAGGTAAGGAAAAAATGATGGTAATTATACCGCGCAGTCCGCCTGAGGAGTGGACGTGATCCGGTTCAAAGGTTATTCATCCGAACAGTTTCTCGACGCTGCGAATAACCCCGCGGGAGCTCTGAGGACCGTAGTGAACTAAATGTAGACCGTGCGACTTTGTCTGCACATCTGCATGTCAGACCACGGCGTTCGGCTAAATATAAGTGATAAAAAAACAGCCCAACGCACGCCCCAGGACCACACTGCTAGGTATATAAGAGGGAGTATTTCTTCGGGACTACTCACAAGTCTTTTGCGCTCAACCAGGCTAGTTCTGCACGTTAAAATATACACACGAAAAAATGGAAGGCGCAAGATTTTTTGACATTAACTACCACGACTACGGAACCGGCACCTCCATAGTTCGAGAGATCGCGGTGATGTACTGCGAAACCGAGAGGATTCGGTTCGCCGTTTTCAAACCGCCATTCGAACTCAACCCCACGTCGGACGCGATGGCACTTCTTCGGGACTAGTCACAAGTCTTTTGTGCTCAAACAGACAAGTTCTATACGCTAAAATTTAAAACTACCCATCGCAAACACGAAAATGGAAGACACCGGCGCAAGATTTTTCGACATCATCTACCACAATTACGGTACCGGCACCTCCATAGTTCGAGAGATCGCGGTGATGTACTGCGAGACCGAGAGGATTCGGTTTGCCGTATTCAAACCGGCATTTGACATACACCCGACGTCGGACGCGGAGGCACTACTAGGCGAAGTGGAGACGACGCTATCTTGGGAGGCAGGAATGTGGTACCAGGAGGAAACAACAGCTTTTCTCCAATCGCACGCGTCCGAGGAACGCTGGAAGAACGTCATCTACGGAGCGGAAAATTCTATCCTTTTCCGCGACCTTGCAGCCGTGGACTGCGTGAATTTGGCGGACTACGGCTGTCCGGAACCGTCAGAGATTGTACTCCCGTACAACGATTCATCAGCTGAGTTTCATCAGACTCGAGTACGACGAGATTTTCAATTGAAATTACAAAAAAACGCAGAAAAAAATGGACTTCTCCAAAGTAATTTTTTATCTATCGGCGATAGTGATCGCCTCGGTCAGTTTGGTAGGGGCAACCAGCCCCCAAGATACGGCGGATCTCTACGGTAACGCATTATTGGTATTTTTCTAACAAACTAAAACCGTTGCATCGAATTTTATTCATTCGTGTCTTGTAGGAATAAACCGGTCCTTCCAATGTCGTCGTGTCGGTGACGAAATTCGAAGCAAGGCATCAGAAACGGCCGACAAATACGAGACCTGTAACAATGAGCTGAAGGACCTGACTGCGGTTGCCGATGATCTACACCGCACGTTAGCAATAACAAATTCGCTAACTGGCGATTGTGAGGCAAACGAATGGGTTGCAGACCACTCGGAGTCCGGTAAAAATTGATTAAACAAAATTTGTAAGTTTTTTGTTTTTATAATTTCCGTCTTTTTCACAGATCGGGTAAGGAATTGTCTGGAAAATAATGCAGCCATAAAATCCGTGGTCGAGCAACGTGAACTTCAAACGTTGGCTTGCAAATGGAATGTTGCAAGCCTAAAACAAGTCAACGATTACACCCAGAAACTGTTGGACGCAGCGGCCCTCAAGCAAGAGGATTGCGTTGCACGGAGCAACAATCGCTTGCTCGTTCCTGATCATTAAAAAATGTTGTACACTGTGTAGTCAAATTGTGTAGTAAAATGTAAATATAGTAATAAAAACCTTGGCATTGTTTATCACGTCAAAGTTGACTTGTAAACCAAATTGCATTTTGATTCCTATACGTGACTGAATATCACTGACGATTGACAGAGATAGCGTCTTGGCGGTTAATATATAAGCAGGCTGTTCATCACTATCGTCATTCAGTTGTCTACTTTGCACCTCTGAAAGATCAGTAGAACGTTGAGCGGAAAAAATGCAGATCATTTACGTTTTGGTGTGCATGATGCACTGTGCTAGGTTTCTGGCCGCGCCAATTAATAACACCAAAGTGCGGCGGATCCAGCAGGTCACCAGTGGTGACGGAATAATTGAAGTTAACCCGAATCCCAGTCAACTGCCGCAGCCTGACTTTGATTCCATCACAAGAATACGACAAATCAGTGAACATAACGGCGCCATTTACGTTAATATTTTCAATACCGCCAAAAACGAAACTGCGAATGCACCATCGCAGGGAGAAGGCAAGAAGCACCTAATTTTTTGTATTCAATTAAGATGTAATTTTTTTCACAATTGTGATATTTTGTTTAAAGATGCCGTTGTGGAGACGCCTGGCGGAGAATCACCTCCGAGTGAGACGGCCTCGGCAAATTCTCAACTGCTCGCTAATTTGTTGGCAGAGGTTACAAACCTGAGAGGAAGACTTATTGAATTATAGACTAATATGGCA
Organism: Euura saliciscinereae; assembly: GCA_018420115.1. NCBI lineage: Eukaryota > Metazoa > Arthropoda > Insecta > Hymenoptera > Tenthredinidae > Euura > Euura saliciscinereae. The sequence continues at coordinate 8,665 of JAFFZH010012722.1, forward strand.
CCGCGTCCTAATTAATAAATCAAAATGTACGATCCGCGCCAAGCATGTAGGAGTTTTTCGAAGTGTTTTAAAAAATATATATGGTTTAAAATTGAAGCGCTGGTTTTGTTATTTTTTCTTACACACGCGCAGACGTGAACGAGGTCGTCGAATTTTTCAATGATATTATGGATTATAAGTTTTGCAAAACCACAAAAACCGAGATAATTGTATAATGTACAATTGTAATCTTAAGCAATTATGTACAAAAGAGAAATTGTTACAGAACTGAAGATGGTCAGCCATGGTCTGGCCGAAACGTCTAAATAAACGTTTTGATTCGGTTTATTGGACCGTTACACCACCCATGATTAATTCCTACATCAGTATATCCCCCCTTAAAAACGTTTGCGGAAGTATTTATTCCACCATCGAAGAGTGGAATACAATTTCATCGCAGGATCATTCTTCACAATCAGCGCTCATCAAGGAATAATGATAACGGTTAGACTACGAATTCCGGATATCCAGTCGCAAGAATAAAGTCAATAGCACTTCAATAGTTTTTACCTAATGGAAATTTAGTCTGGATATCGGACCAGCAAACCAAACTTTTATTCTTAGAAATTGAGTCTAAAGCAAATATAAAGAAACACGAAGGAAGAAAAGGTGTCAAAACCCGTTCAAGACAACAAGATCAGACCATTCATGACAGACTCAGGGTGTTTACTCAAGTTAGGATATATCCGTTATCAACTTCTGCTGCTTTTAGAAAAGGAGTTATTGTAGAAATGATCATAATTCGCGGAGCGAAATATTCTCCGCGTTTAAGGTAAGGGTTGTGAGCAACGCCACGGTGTCAATTGCGAAGAAGTTTATGCCCCGGTCATCAAGTCACAATATAATATAAGACGCTGAAATTACCGCTAAACGAAAAAACCTAAACATTTTTCGTCGCAAAATTGATTCCCAGGTATTTTGCATGGGATTTGTCAAAGGCTTCGCGCGCAAGCTTTGAGCGCGGAAACAAATACGGGATAAAAAAAATAGAATCACAAAAAAAAAAGCACATTGTCTCGTTAGGTAACTCACTTTTAAGTAAATTCTGAACGAATGAAAATTTCACCAGTTATATAATATTTGTGATATCAATTTCGGTTCTTTGTTAACACAAGATAGAAAATGGGATGAAGAGTTAGTATTAGTGGCATGGCGGTCGGCATCCTCTTCGAAGTGATTCATTTGGGCGCAGCGTCTATCATTCCCACACTCCGTGTAAGCGAAGAAATGTAGAGCAATCCGTGATATTGCAGATCATTTTCATCAAAAAGAATCTTTCAATGAATTAATAATATTTTAATATTAAAGGAATAGAAATCTCAGTTTGATTGGTATTACTGCAGCGAAATAATTAATCATTGAACAAAAATGGAAATAGAAATTGTGCAAAGATACTGCAATTGCTGTTTTTGGTCCTGAAACTAGAAACCAAGAGTATCGTCACTCCATCTGCCTGCCTCGAATCCAGAATCTCATCCAACGCGATTTGAGATTGGAAAAAATTCCAAAGCGTAGCACACAAGCCACCCCCCCCCCCCCTAGCCCATGGCCTACCTTCCCGACGGTTACCTATATTCGATCTACGCAGTGATTTGAAAACAAATTCTCTCCAACACAACCGATCGTCGTACTTATACATCGTGGTCGGATAACTTACTGGTTTATAATACATCCTGATCTGAATCTGTTGTTTGTTAAGCGAATTGAATTCGGAGTTGAAATTAACAACGAAAAACTTTAAATCTCAATATAATTAAGGAGAATCTCGACTGTACTCGAATCTTAATGAGGTCTTGACTGTTCTTTTGTCTTTCTCTGCGAACAGTTTCCACAATGCTGACGTAATAGTTACAGAAATTGATAGAAATCTTGAACCAAAATTTGTCTCGCCAACAACAATAACGTGGCTTCATTTATGCAATGCATTTACTGTGACTCCGTTGGGTATTTAATTTTAAAGAAAAAATATTGCAATAAGAAGTATTAAAGACAAAATTTTGTTCCCTTGATCTGAGAAAGTACCTTCAGTCAATTGTGCAAGATTCCAAGTATAATGAGTGAGTTTCTTTATTCTTTATTCCTGAAAGAAAAAGTGATAGAATAATCGATGGATTTCCGTCACGGCGCTCTCAGAATATCGCAACGGTTTATGAAAAAAAAAAAAAACACAATGTATCTTTGAATTGAGGGAAAGAAGACTGAATATGGAAATCTAATGAAAAATTAGTTGAAAAAAAGAACAAGAACCCTGCCAATTTGGGTATAGAATAGAGAATGTATCGAATACATTAAAATATCCAGTAATTCAACGTATCGTAATTGTAATATTCAAATATAAGACAGCAAGAGAGAAGAGCTAATTAAGAAAACCGTTGCGATTGTCAAGCGAGCGCATCGAACTAGCTAATGCATGCAAACAATTGTACCGCCATGCCACGCGATACACAAAAGGAGAGGAAGAGGAAATATGGGTGAATAAACAAGAACGTCTGACCGTATCGTTGCCGAGTGCCCAATTGTTACTCGGATGTCTCTGCAACTTTGATGTCGTCGATAAATCTCATCCCGAAGTCCATCGCTGCTGGGCTGAGGTGAATTTCAGCTACTCCGAGGTCCATTGCGTCTCAGGTTCTCCAGAATTCGAGTAGAATCCAATATTTGGGGATCCCCGGTCCAACTGGAACATTTAATTGAAAAGCATTGATTATCAAATCGATCTTAGCAGCGATCCGCTATTTTTTCTTTTCTTTTCAACTTTTTCATACTCCTTACTACAGGAGGTAAAGTCGGTATCATCTATTATGAGAACAAGGTAAAATAGACCGTTTTAAAATACAAATTTGCTCACCTAGCTGATTTTTGGTCTACGATCGGTGGCTCCCACGTTGTACAGGTTCTGATAACGTCTGACGATCATTTTCCGAAGCTTCTGAGGTTTAATGTTGCTGAAACATAAGATTTTGAGAGAACAATTAATTATAGAGCATTATTCTTTCATTAATTTTTTTTTTTTTTTATAAGAACGAATCATGAAATTTCATTATCTATCTGGAAGGCTGTAATGTCATCATTCAATTTACTCAAATATTTGTCTACACATGAAAAGTAACACATCAGGTGGAATGAAAGGCGCGTGACCTTGATGTGAGTGCGAAAGAGATAGCGCCATAGGCCGCACCGCAAGAGCGAGAGAGAACGACTGATAACGCCTTTAATTGAACCTTAAAGGAACCAATAATACTTCCAACAGTTGCTTCGCAATGTACATACAACAATTTGAACAAAAATTGTTCCGTACATATCCAATGTGATGACGACGCTATCCTCAAAACCCCACGTGGTTGAAAATTTTGTTTCAATTGCTTCGATTTTATCTTGATGACGCTCGATCTTCGTTACTCGGCTAATTTTCATTATTCCACGTCCAAGTATCGGCCAAAATGTTACACTGTTAGTCATACACTGTTTCAATCGATCCTGTAGGATACAACTGGTAGAAAAGACGCTTCTCGAACCAAACTCCAAAGAATAAATCGCAGAAAGGGAAGATGGCTGAGATGGAAGTGAAATGTAATGGCGGCCACGAACCGGTCTATTCCCCGGCTGAACTCGGGTCAGCTCGAGAACGTTCGGAAAAGCATTCTACAGTCAACCGTTTTTTTTTTAGACATGAAAAATAACACTTCAACGTTAAAGGAACCAATAATACTTCCAATAGTTGTTTCTCATCAATGTACATACAACAATGCGGACAAAAATATTTCCGTAGATATTCAATGTGATGACGCTAACCTGAACACCCCACGTGGTCGAATATTTTCGTTGACGCTCGATCTTCGTTACTCGGTTAAATTTTATCAATTTACGTCCAGATATCGACCAAAATGTTACACTGTTAGTCGTACACTGTTTTAATGATCGATCCTGTAGGATACAACTGATAGAAAAGAAGCTTCTCGAACCAAAGAACCGCAATCGTAGAGAAGTGAGATGGAAGTGAGACCGTGGTGAGACGCACTGGCGCGCGGCACGGGCACGGAGTAGTGATGGGCGATGTTTGCCGATTAATCGAAACGTTCGATGTTTTTTTTTAAATAATCGATTATTTTGAGCCGATGTTTTTGAGATTCGATTAATCGATGTTCGATGTTTTTCTCGAAACATCGACGCCATTTCGGGCGCCATTTTGGACGCCACTTGCAGTCTTGAGGACTTTCGCAGTTTCGCGAAAACGAGTGGAAACCGGGGTGAATGGTGTATTGGCGTGATACAAAATAAAAGACTGAAAATTATGGTTACAGTGAATAAAAGTATTTTTAATATTTTTAGTTTTTGTCAAATTTTTCAAGTACTTTGACATCTATAGCTTGTCACCTCTTAGCTGTAAATGAAAAGTAGTATTATCCCCCCCCCCCCCCAAACATCGATGTTTCGATTCTTTTTTCAATAATCGATTAAAAACATCGATGTTTTAAAAACATCGATTATTAAAACATCGATTTTTTTTCTCAACATCGCCCATCACTAGCACGGAGTATAATAATGGCGGTCACGAGCCGGTCTATTCCCCGGCTGAACTCGGGTCAGCTCGAGAACGTTCGGTTTAAGGGAACGAAGCCATAGGGCATAGAGGATAAAGAAGAAGAACGTTCGGAAATTCCGTGTCTGCTCTACTTTACCAACCGAGTAGCCGCATCAATTATTTTCACTAATATCAACGCCTACGCATAACGGGTGTGTAAAAGAAGATAAGAGCGCACTTTCGCATGAAATTCCGAACACCTACATCCCAAAATATGTATCTTTGTTTCACGCAACGATAACAACAAAATCCTTATTTCTAACTAAAATGGTAATGGCCGACGCAACTGTTTGGTCGGTGTACGACTAGCTCACACATAGCCCACAGGCCGTGTTCCGAAATTCACGTACTGGTACGTTTCCCCGTTGCCCTTGGTTCGTTGTTGATATTAGTTGCTAGCACGGGCATCCGTACACAAAAGCTATCTAGCAACCAATATCACCAACGACCCAAGGGCAACGGGGAAACGTACCGGTACGTAAAAGAAACAGAATCTGGCTCAAATCTTGCCAGAGAGACGGAGCCTAGCAACAATAGATATAGCGGTGTAACAAAACACGAGACTGATGACAGTGTGCCGCTCGTTTCGGAACTCATCAGCCACAGTCAACGCAAAACAAATACAATTGAAAACAAAACAAGGTTATACAATTTGAGGGCATGCTGTACTCGATTGTTACCCACACGATTGTTCCACGGAACTAAATCGCAAAATACAGCTTATTTTTTTAATAAAAAATGAAGGAATGAAGCCATGCCATTCCTTGACTTTTGAGTAAATACAAAATATTTTCGGACGTATCTGTGCGGAATCACGTGTAGAATTCCGCTAAGAAGCTGTATTTTGCGATTTACTTCCGTGGACTTGGGTTCGCGAAACAAAAAATTTGAAGCCGAACGTGGGGGTCAATTATTAATATCGTGATTTTTATCATCCGTTAGTGGGAATAATAAGTAGATGCTACAAAATCTGAGGGTATTTTACGAAAGAGAACAATACCTGGTGCGAATAACAACCCGATGTAGAAAAAATCGTCGATCTGGCGTATGTAGTCACCCACTGATCTCAGTCCTAGAATAGAAATGTGATCTCAGTGGACTGGTGTCTGGTCAGTCTGGTACCCTTTCTCCGTGTTACTGCAGCCCGGGCACAGTAGAATGACGGCGAGGGGCTTGGGGGGTCGGCGGAGGGGGCAAGTTCGGGCACTTTTTATACCGGGAAATTTGAATAGATGCACCGTGGCGTATTTGGTTTATTGACGCGTTGACCGAATGTTTCCCGTAAATAGGCATGTACTTTGTTTAGTATCTGCAGGTTATTCAATCCAAAGTAGTTCGACTGTAAATTAACCTAAAAATGCGTTTTGTTTTAAACGCCTGTACCTCGGGATTGAAGATGCCGATAGAAATAGAATTCTAATAAAGAAATGTATTAAGACCACTTAATTTTGTATTTTCAGCGTTTCAGGTGAAATGAAAGTCACGTGACCTCGATATGATTTACACTTGGAATTTTCAAACGCTATTTTCTCAGCCAAAACACATTCGATTGATGTGAAATTGATATCAGTGACGTAGAAAAACTCAATGAAGGGCATGACGCTCGTGGATTTTCGAAAATCCAGACGTAATTACAGTTTTTTAACAATATTGTTCTGTAATCCAAGGAAGTGCTGCCTCTCTCCACGAGGGGCAGCCCCTCCTTGGGTTACAGAACAATATTGTTACACAAAATTCTGATTATGTCTTTCGATATTCGAAAATCCACGAGCGTCATGCCCTTCATTGAGTTTTTCTACGTCACTGATATCAATTTCACATCAATCGAATGTGTTTTGGCTGAGAAAATAGGTTTTGAAAATTCCAAGTGTAAATCAGCTTGCGTTTCCCCTTAAGAGGAAATGAAAGGTGCGTGAGTGCGAGAGAGATAGCGCCATCGGCCGTACTGTGGGAGCGAGAGAGACGCACTCGAAAACAGCTTGCGTTACACCTTAATTGAATTTTTTTTCTATTTCAGTAAAACATACGGTGTGAATTCATTAGTATCGGCGCTAAAACGCGCTATAAAACGATCACTCAAAGGGAAACTAAAGTATTAACATATTTTGGTTATTCATAACCTTAAACTCAACTCTAACATCTATTATCCGTAGTCTTAGCGATTGTGGCTATCTTACTTACCGGTGATTAGTCCGCTCGTGACTCGAATGTTTTGTACAATACGCGCACCTGACCATTTTATTTAATTCAATCTACTTTGATTCAATATACTTCCAACTGCGTGCGAAGTTAACTTAACGGGGTCTAGTTGGCTCTAGATTTGAACTGCCCGGTATATAAATCTTGACCGTAAAGTGGCGCCGAGCAGTGCGTTCGTAAAGTCTACTCAGTCCGCGGTTCGCATTGGCAATTGGTTCATTCTTTTGAACTCAATGTCACAATTGGTTACCAAGCTACGGTCCGCAGACTGAGTAGACTTTACGAACGCGGCGCTCGGTGAGACAGTGAAGAGCACGTTCCCTGCACGTTCGAGCCGCTGAGGCGCAGCTCAACGATGGAAGTAAGTATTTGTTGTAGCATTTGCTATGGAAGCCTCAAATGCAAGAATGTAATTTTCGATCTTTTAACGCCACAGATCAAGAGAGGCCGAGGTCCGCGGCGGCCGAAGCTGCGGCCGAAGCTGCAGCCAGGGCGGCAATCGGCGCGTACCTGTTCCCCAATGGTACGTGATTCATAACCTAAAAGACACGTGGTTCTAATGTAGGTACCACAATATTTATTTGGTCAATTTCTACATGTTACAGCTCCACGTAACAATATCCTCGTGCCTGTTCGAAACGAGGATGGTGGAAGGTCGCCGAGACCTGTGTCGGTTGCACTTCAACCCGTACCAGGTTAGTAAAAAAGCCTCGGAATAGGCATCGTCATGTGATAATGATAGTGATAGTCTAGCTGATACAATAATTCATACCGTGATCGTCTTTCAGCAGACAATAATAACGAACCGCGATGTTGCGGAAGGGTGTACCACACCAAAATCACGCTCCCGTACCACCAGAGGGAGCACCACAACATCGGGAAACTGCCGCCATACCCCTGCGACAGGTGCCGGAGGAGGTTCTTCCGGGCATCGGACCTGCGGCGCCACCAGGAGACGCACCAACAGCCAGTAAGCAATGCATTTTAATTTACCTTCAGCACTTTTGAGTAATGTTTTTATTCAAACTTCTCAGTTTACATTCCAAGGGCGTAATACAAAATGCAGCCACGGTTAGAATTGCATCGGTTAATGATTGTAAGAATACATTTGTCAGGTGGATCGTGGGAAGTAGGGTTCCAGGAAGAATATAGCTTGTTCAAAAATTATTACCGCTAAACGCACTTTTTAATTGACAATAACTATTGAACATTTCAACAGAAATCTCGTTTGGCGATAATGCCGTATTAAAATAAATGCAATTAATATTGTCGTTCCGTAATTCGCTGGAGTTTAGTGTACACGGAGAGAAGTAAACACTGGTGGCCAATGTGCAAGACATTGTTAGGCAATGTGTAGCCGAAATGAGCGGCGCTCTACACGGGCCGCTCGTTTTTCGACATGGCCTGCTCGTGTCTCGCGCATTGGTCGCCAGTGTCTTAGACACTGACGGAAAAACATCGGGAATCCGTGTGCCGTCACTGAGGGCCAATGTCTTAAGTAGGGCGGAGCAGTGCGCTACGCATTGTATGCCCGTGTTTATGGAAAACTTGGCGAGGCGATATCGTATACGAGGCGAGTTGCGCGCCAAGTTTTTCATAAATAATAATATATAATATATCATGGCATTTCCAACAGTTTGTACCCTATATTTTTATTCTCGCCGTATTTCATTCTGTAATTTATTTTGTTGCAGACCGAGATAACAAAAGATCCTCTTCTTTTTCCTTGATGGATGGATGCAGTACGACTGAGTGAGTACTATTCAGTTTTTCCAGTAATTAAACAACTTTAGGTCGCAGAGAGGCAGGACTCACATTCAGGCGTGGCAAAGAAGCTTTGATACGCGTGCGAAGGGCGGCAATACTTCTGATATTTTACAGACGTTACAGAAACGTTGACCTAAATTTTGGAATAGATTCAATGCGATCTACGATTCTATAAAATGTAGATCTACGTAGATTCAAATTAGATCTCCATAGAGGGAAATTAGATCTGAATCATTTTTTCCCGGAATATAGTGCAGACTTTCACTAACAATTATTAGGCACGCCTCCAGGTTGGATCCCAATAGTCTTGTACGGATTATGTGGAAAGAATGACAGTCAGATATAGGAACAAATGGCGCATTAGTCAGCTGTCATAATTACGTATAAGTGAATGGAAAACAGCGCTAGGGGCCAGGGGGCAGAATAAGTATAAGTCGTACAAGCGCGAAAAACGTACAAATCAAATCTTCTCAACTGCGTTTTGTATTACGTCTAAACAAGAAAAACATACAAGTGCGAATCGTATAAATGAGGTTTCGCTGTATATAACTCTTAAAATTTGTCAACTCTTATAAATTTTGAGTGGTTGAGGTCGAAACGAATGTTGAGACTTCGCTTGTGCAGGTTTCACAATTAAAGTTTATGATTGTCGTATCGTCAATATCTGTCTCTGGACTTATCACGCACTCACTTTGTCTGTCACTGATTCTACTCTCTATAAAGCTTTTCATTGATTATCAAAATTATTAATAATACCGCTAATTTGAATACAAATTATAAATGTCCCGAAAATGAGGTGTAAAATGTTACTTAATGAAAATATAAAAAAAAAACTCTCACTATTTTCTCTCGAGTATAGCAAAGTGTAATTGCATGCACTGCTCCTACGCTCAATGCGACTTGCCAGAAGAATCAAGACAGACATGAGACAATGTTCTAAGTTCGGAGATCATGAGGTAAACAGCACGATAACGTATTAATGTGCCCTGCCTATAAATCAGCAGCTTAGCAGCCTCCTTGA
>JAFFZH010012723.1:0-18106 GCA_018420115.1 Euura saliciscinereae
TCACACCAACTAATTTTACACTGGTCTTACACCCGACCGATTTTTCACCGATTTTATACTAATTTTTCACTCCGCCGATTTTACACCGATTTTACGCCAATTGTACACCTTATCTATCTAGATCGAAGTGTACCAATTATTTGAAAATGGAAAATCATTCACAATCATAACAAAGCTTATGAACCTCAAACTTGGTTATATCACCACGAAGTTCCGTAGCTCAGACGGTAGCGTCATTGCTTGCAAATTCGTACGACGGTTGTTCGATCCCGACTCAGGTATCCCTTTTTTTCTCGAAAATCCGTTTTGTGTGAAATGGATGTAAAATCGGTGTAAAATTAGTCAAGTGCAAAATCGGTGTAAAATAGGTGTCGAATTAGTTGGTGTGAAAGTAGTGTGAAAAATTCAAAACCGCACCGTGCGATTTTGGTGTAATATTGGACAAAAGATGGCGTTCTACCCAAATTTTACCAAATTCACACCATTTTTAACTGTGTATTTTCGGTGTATTTTTGGCGTAACCGAATCCGCTAGGGTTTTCGGCCTCCGAAACAGTGTTTTCCCGTGTAGTGAAAAAAAATCAATAAATTAGGTTGAGTTTTTGCTTTTTATTGCTATTTCCGGTGTTATGGGCTATCCCTAATTTGCTTTTCAGTTCGTATGTCAATTAAAACGCATATTGAGTTCGCTTTAAGTTTTTTCGCTTCTTTAAGACCTGGACGGGGTTTGAACCTGGAACGCTCGGAGCTGTTTGTATTACCAGTCGCACGCTTTATTTTTTCCTTGTCACGATCGCCGACATATGTGTGTCATCTTCGCAGGCTTGTGTTGAAAATTATACTCTTTAGCCCTGTGCGATGAGTACGAACTGATCAAACTGTTCAAGCTTTGATATTGTGTTTGTAAAATTCTGTTCGCCGTTCATCAACTCACACCGAATCTCTGCCGTATTCTTGTTAACTTGAACTTGAAACTATCTTGCGGTTTGATTATTGAAGTTTTTTTTTGGCAAAGTTGGTTGGAGAAAAACAACACCGATCGTAGAAACGATAATAACTGACTACCAAGCGGTGGCTCGTGGTGTGAATGATTAATAACAGGACAACGCTTTTTACAACCCAGTTATTTAAATTTCGTTGGGGCCTCTCGGATTCCATAGAAAAGTTCCCTCAATTTCATATCATACAGCAGAAATTGGATCGTGGCTAGCATTATCTCGTGAACATCCAGTTTTTTTACAGACCAAAAAGAATCCAATCGAAGAAGTGTCCAAGAAAATCTACTGGAACCTTGTGTAATCGTTTCATGACTCACCATTTCAACACAAGAACAAGATGAAAATTCAATTGGACTTCCACTGTTCTCCATACTCCAACATATGTTTTGTTTCAGGAGTACGTGGAGCTGGTTCTTCGTCAACTTTATATGATCGTAAATATTATCATGTGAAACAGTTTTGAGGTTCTAATCACAGTGTATACATTTTACAAGCATATATTTTATTGGAAATAATAAAATTCGTATTACGTGCGATTTTTCTGCACTTATAATGTAAGAAATAATACATTTTCACAGGCTCAATCCTCAGGATTTCCCATTTCACCTCTTGTGGTGGCCTACCGCAGGCATAGTGAAGTTGTATAGTATTGACCGAGAATATTCTCCATTGCTGAGAAGCGATAACCAGAAGTAAATTTCGTCTTCTGGCTGCAGGTCAGCCAAGGGGTACCTGTAAGTCAATTGACGGCCGTCTCGTATGTCTGCCTCTCCTACGATACTCCCATTTACGCCAACTGGATCAGAGACATTTCGTTAGTTAAAAATTTCGTCGGAAAGTGACGAGCGCAATGGCCAGTTAAATCATTTGTATGTCTTTAGGGACTGTTCATAAATTACGTAAGCACTTTTGGAGCCATTTTTGCCCCCCCCCCCCCCCCTGAACGCCTGGGAAATTTTTCCCCCCCCCCCCCCTAAACTTACGTAAGATTTTAAAATTCAGATCAGAAAATCGGGTGAAATGCAAATACTTTTTTCTTTGATTTTTCCGAAGTAGCTACTCGCACGGTTCCGTGACTCTATTAGAGGCACGCAGGAGTCACGCAAAAATTTTCGTGTCTCTATAAGAGTCACGAAAAAATACGTGTCCCTTGAAAGAAGCGGATTTCTCTCAAGTATTTTCCAGAAGATGAAAATTTTAATTTAGCCAAACACACACACACATGGTACAACACAGAAGGTGTTCTAGGACTCTGAAGGGGACACGAAAATTTGTGTGTGACTCGAATAGAGTCAAGGAACCGTGCGAATAGCGACATCCTGATTTTTCGTTGATTTAAATATCGATATCACGATTTGATACAATGTATTTCAAAAACTAACGTAATATCATGTAACTCCCCCCCCCCCCCCCCCCCCGTAAGCACCCAAAAAAATTTCACGGCCCCCCCCCCCCCCCTGAAAATGCTCACGTAATTTATGAACGGCCCCTTACCTTCAATCGGCGCGTTTCTGTTTCCATGAAACGTGAAACTCTGAATAAGCCTTAAATTGTTCGGGAGTGATACTTGGAATCCTGCACCAACGATTTGGACAATAGGTGCGATTCGCATTCGAATGCTGTTAACTCGGTTGGCTCTTCCCTCCACACCCACAAAAATATTCGCAGCGGATACCGCAGCAAGGAAAATGACTATTTTCATCGTTGAAGTTTGTCGATTATATCAAGTAGACTGATGAAAAAAATGTAAAATAGAGTTAAGAGGCAACTAGTTTGCGTTGATTCAGTCGAGTGATCAAGGCACCAAAATGGAGCAGCTTTTATACAAAAAGTGTGTGGACGCGCGGGGGAGTTTGGAATCTATCATGGTCAATGATAACTGCTCGTAGACCAATCAGGAGGTTCCGAATTGCACGACAAACAGCCGTTATCACGTAGTGGATAACCATAGCTGTGGTGAGTATCCGGTTGCTGGGCAATTTGCACGACCCGACGCGTTTATGATCACGAAATAGACTGCTTTATTGTAGGTAGAACACAAATATAAAAGCGAAATAAGTTCGTAGGTAGAACTTTTAGTAAATCGATAACTTTAGATTTGAATCTTTATCCAAATCGATTTTCAATCAAGTGAATTTCGGGTCCTTATTCGGATACCCGGTGTAACCAATGTTCAGTTAATTCTATTTGAATAATCACATTCCGAAGATGTATAATTGTGCACGAGCCTCGTCGGAATGAATGTTCTTATAACACTCACATGAAAAGGGGAGTCGCCTAGTAGTTTAGTAGCGGGACGAAAGCTGCCGAATAAATTTATTTTCACATCATTGATCAATGATCATCCAAATTGCTGGCGTTGCCATCTCGGAGCCGGAATTACCTCTTCGAGGTAGAAATTTTAAACTTTTGAGCGGGCTACACCATTTCTGGACAGAGATTTCCTCATTTCGGAGTGCAAAAATGGTATCACTCGTCCAGAAGGAGGGAATTTCTGCCCGGTGCTGGTAGAGCGTACTGAAATGACCTTTTTCTGGCGCGCCATATCATTCTGGGCAAATATTTCCCTATTTTTGGCGCGTCATACCAAATCTGGTCTGAAATTACCTTTCGCTGGGAGTGAAAAACTCCAACCGGGTTCAACTTCCAAGGGTCATGGTTTTTTTAAATTGAAAAAAAATATGGCGTGTGACTAGGGACGATTGTCGATTTGCCACTCGTGTGATTGCTGACAAGCTTCGTACTCGTCTCAATCCCGAAGTTTCGTCCATTGTTACACGATATGCAATACATCGAATTTCGACGGCGCAAATATCCCAAAGGCACATGATTTTTCCAGCCGCATATTTGATGGCCAATAGTATATTTTTCATTCGTAAATAATAATCGGGGAAGATTGCATCGTGTATTCATTCAGCGGTGGGCCAGACCAGCTCTTGCTTCAATATGAGAATATACAGACAAGGCCGGCGATCCCCCTATGGTTTTGGTGGAGTACTCCATACCTCAGAATCTTGGCTCACTTTAATTTCCATAAAAATAAAATGTACAAGTGAACGTGGCAACCAATCGCCACGACGGTACATTATTCCACAACTTTGTTCCATATCCTGTTTGTTATCAGTTATGTATTTAAAAGAATTGCACGCGAAACACTGAAAGTGATTAAACCGCAGTTAATTACCACGATGTACAGCAGTTCCGATCTGCACGTTCATGTGCATCTCACGACTTTTACGTGGCGTCGAAGTGACTTTTAATGCCTGTTCATCAATAAATATTTCTTACGGCACACGCATTAAAACGGCACTTGACGGCACGAAAAGAGACGTTTCAGAGATGTCGTCCATTAATTGTTACACGATATACAATTCATCGAATTTCGACGGCGACAATATTCCAAAGGCACATGATTTTGCCAGCCGCATATTCGATGGCCAATAGTATATTTTTCATTCGTAAATAATAATCGGGGAAGATGCACACCAAACGATTTCAGAAGAAAATACACCGGGCTTTGCACTGAACGATGTGATTTTTTCGGCCTCCGAAACAGTGTTTTCCCGTGTAGTTGAAAAAAAAATCAATAAATTAGGTTGAGTTTTTGCTTTTTATTGCCATCTTGCTTTTCAGTACGGATGTCAATTAAAACGCATATGGGGGATTCCACGTCAAATCGACCGAAAAAACGAGATTTTTTCCCTGACCCCTTTCGATCTGCTTGTCCTTTTGCACAGTCAAACTACATGTTGGAAGGATGAACTGTGATTTTTTTCAGATTTTTTCGACTCATCATTCTATCACTAAAAATAATCGAATAAATTGATTTTCAATGTTTTTTATTTTTCGCGCCTACATACCTCAAAACGTGAACAATGTATGAAAAAAGTTCCAATACCAAAATTTTGGGGCTTTTAGTGAACTTTTCGAGAGTATTTTCATCAGATTTTTCATACCCCGTTCAAGTGTAGTTTTAATACAAAATGAGTGTAAATCATTCATAACTCCAAAGTGCCCTGATCGAATTGGCTAAAATTTATACACAGCGTGTCTTTCACAATGCCAAAGGTTGTCTGAAAATTTCAAAGTGGGCCGAACAGTGGTTCAGAAAATGCATCAACAAATATTCGCACAGTGGCGAGAATTCGGCGATTATGAGGTCGCAAAAAAGTTTTTTGGCCACGATTCGAAAATTCACGAATGATATTCATTATTCTTGTCTGCCTACTCGCGATCGCCCTTGAATTTTTGAACTGCGGCTGAAAAAACTTTTTGGCGACCTGATAATCGCCAAATTCTCGCCACCTTGCGAATATTTGTTGATCTATCTTTTGAACCACTGCTCGGCCCACTTTGAAATTTTCAGACAACTTTTGGCATTGAAAAAGACATGCTGTGTAAAAATTTCAGCTAATTCGATCAGGGCACTTTTTTGTTACTGAAGATTTTCCAAGATTTTTCACCAAAACTGCAGTTTCGCGAGGCAAAAAAATGGCAAAGAATTATTTTCAGAAATTTCAAAGAAAGACGCGAAACTTTTGTATGAGAACTTTTTTCATTGCTCATCTGGATTTCACACTATGTTGGCTTGAAAAATCCAAAAAACGCTAAAAGCTGATTATTTGACCAGCTGTAGTGAAAAAATACTTGGTCAGAAAAATCTGAAAAAATTCACAGTCGATCCTTTCAACGTGTACTTCCACTGTGTAAAAGGGCAAACAGATCAAAAGGGGTCAGGGAAATCGACCGGTCGATTTGACGTGGAATCCCCCATATATTGAGTTCGCTGTAAGTTTTTTCGCTTCTTTAAGACCTGGATTGGGTTTGAACCTGGAACGCTCGCAGCTGTTTGTATTACTAGTCGCACGCTTCATTTTTTCCTTGTCACGATCGCCAACATATGTGTGTCATCTTCGCAGGCTTGTGTTGAAAATTATACTCTTTAGCCCTGTGCGATGAGTACGAACTGTTCAAACTGTTCAAGCTATGATATTTTGTTTGTAAATTTCTGTTCGCCGTTCATCAACTCACACCGAATCTCTGCCGTATTCTTGTTAACTTGAACTTGAACCTATCTTGCGGTTTGATTATTGAAGTTTTTTTTTTGTCAAAGTTGGTTGGAGCAAAACAACACCGATCGTAGAAATGATAATAACTGACTACCAAGCGGTGGGTCGTGGTGTGAATAATTAATAACAGGTCATCGCTTTTTACACCCAGTTATTTAAAATTTTGTTGGGGCCTCTCGGATTCCATAAAAAAGTTCCCTCAATTTCATATCATACAGCAGAAATTGGATCGTGGCTAGCATTATCTCGTGAACATCCAGTTTTTTTACAGACCGAAAAAAATCCAATCGAAGAAGTGTCCAAGAAAATCTACTGGAACCTTGTGTGTTCGTTTCATCACTCACCTTTTCAACACAAGAACAAGATGAGAATTCAATTGGACTTCCACTGTTCTCTGTTTTGTTTCAGGAGTACGTGGAGCTTGTTCTTCGCCAACTTTATATGATCGTCAATATTATAGGATATGTGGAATAGTTTTGAGGTTCCAATCACAGTGTATACATTTTACAAGCATATATTTTATTGTTTTATGGAAAAAGCCTAGCCCGATGTAAGTTGAGAATAATAAAATTCGTATTACGTGCGATTTTTCTGAACTTATAATGTAAGAAATAATAAATGTTCACAGGATTTCCCATTCCACCTCTTGTGGTGGCATGGTGTCACCAGGGACACGTTATTTGCCTATACTGCAGGCAGAGCACTGATATAGAGCATCGCGTATACTCGGCATGCCAGCGAGTTGGCGGCGATTGAACGAGCTTGTAGCCGCCATACTGTACACGGAAAATCGGAATCGAGGCCTATAGACCAATAGGAGAGGGAAACTAGTGTGACCAGAAAGTAAGGTTAAGTGTCAATAAACACGATTATACGAATAATGTCAAAATATATCATTTTATTATTGTTACTTCAATTTTGGAGCTTGAACCAGAATATTCAATCAGTGTTTCACAACGTTTCACGTTTGAGGTTTAGTAAATAAAGTGGCAACTATGGACGCCACGGGCCGAATCCGTGCACTAAATTGATATATATATATATATATACAAGATGGCGTATATCAGAGAGGCAGAGTGAAGTTGTATAGAGGTGACCGAGTATGACGATTGGGGCCCATAAGCGTCAACCAGAAGTAAATTGTTTCTCCTCGCTGCAGGTCATCCAACGGGTACGTGTAACTCAATGCATCGTCTGTTCTCCTTTTTGCCAATCCGTCGATATTCCCAGTTGTGCCAACTGGATCAGAGACATTTCGTTAGTTAAAAAATTCGCCGGAAAGGGACGAGCGCAATGGCCATGCAGTTAAATCATTTGTATATGTCTTTACCTCGAATCGGCGTGCCTCTGTTTCCATTAATACGGAAATTCTCAAGATCTCGATAGGGCGGGATGAATACTTCGAATCCTGTAGCACCAATAAATCGGATCCTAGGTGTAATATGACTGTCAACTCCCTCCACACCGACGAAAATATTCGCAGCGGATACCGCAGCAAGGAAAATGACTATTTTCATCGTTGAAGCTTGTCGATTATATCAAGTAGACTGATGAAGAAAATATAAAATAGAGTTAAGAGGCAACTATGTTTGCGTTGATTCAGTCGAGTGATCAAGGCACCAAAATGGAGCAACTTTTATACAAAAAGTGTGTGGATGCGCGGGGGAGTTTGGAATCTATCATGGTCAATGATAACTGCTCGTAGACCAATCAGGAGGTTCAGATTTGCACGACAAACAGCTATTATCACGTAGTGGATAACAATAGCTGTGGTGAGCATCCGGTTGTTGGGCAATTTGCACGACCCGATGCGTTTATGATCACGAAATAGACTCTGCTTTATTGTAGGTAGAAAACAAATATAAAAGCGAAATAAGTTCGTATAGGTAGAACTTTGAGTGAATCGATAACTTTAGATTTGAATCTTTATCCAAATCGATTTTCAATCAAGTGAATTTTGGGTCCTTATTCGGATACCCTGTCTAACCAATATGTTGAATAATTTCTATTTGAATGATCACGTTTCGAAGATGTAGGTTGTGAACGAGCGTCGACGGAATGAATGTTCTTATAACACTCACATGAAAAGGGGAGTCGCCTAGTAGTTTAGCGGGACGAAAGCTGCCGAATAAATTTAATTTCACATCATTGATCAATGATCCGAATTGCTGGCGTTGCCATCTCGGAGCCGGAATTACCTCTTCGAGGTAGAAATTTTACACTTTTGAGCGGGCTATACCATTTCTGGACAGAGATTTCCTCATTTCAGAGTGCAAAAATGGTATCACTCGTCCAGAAGGAGGGAAGATTGCATCGTGTATTTATTCAGCGGTGGGCCAGACCGGCGCCTTGTTTCAATATGAGAATATATATAAGACATGGCCGGCGATCCCCCTATGGTTTTGGTGGAGTACTCCATACCTTCGAATTACGAAGGTATGGAAATCCATACCTTAGAATCTTGGCTCACTTTTATTTCCATAAAAATAAAATGTACAAGTGGACGTGGCAACCAATCGCCACGAGGATACCATATTCCACAACTTTGTTCCATATCCTGTTTGTTATCAGTTATGTATTCCAAAGAATTCCGCGCAAAACACTGAAAGTGATTAAACCGCAGTTTACCACGATGTACAGCAGTTCCTATCTGCACGTTCATGTGCATCTCACGACTCTCACGTGGCGTCGAAGTGACTTTCAATGCCTTTTCATCAATAAATATTTTTTACGGCACTTGGCGGCACGAAAAGATACGTTTCAGAGATGTCGTCCATTAATTGTTACACGATAGACAATTTTTTGAATTTCGACGGCGAAAATATCACAAAGGCACATGATTTTTGCAGCCGCATATTTGAAGGCCAATAGTATATTTTTCATTCGTAAATAATATTCGGGGAAGATTGCATCGTGTATTTAATCAGCGGTGGGCCAGACCAGCTTCTTGTTTCAATATGAGAATATACAGACATGGCCGGCGATCCCCCTATGGTTTCGGTGGAGTACTCCATACCCAAGAATTACGAAGGTATGGAAATCCATACCTCAGAATCTTAGCTCACTTTTTCCATTATAAAAAAATCGGTTGTCGCGATTCATCTCGCATTTCCGTCACCGATGATGATCTCGCACTTCCGTCACCGCCTTTCCGCGATGCTGGTTGGCTGGCGGTTGAACTGAATAATTTCTGTTTGCTCACTTCGCGCAGTTTGAGGCTGGCGACATTATCGTGAAAATGTCTGTCGGTTGACTTCCCGCCGTTTGATCTAAAAAAGGTCTGTCCGCCGACTTCGCGCCGTTCGAAGCTGTTGTTTTTGACATGCGTGATTCAAAGCGATAACGTATTTTGCGAAATTTCGAAGAGACCAAGACTTTGAACAGCTGAATGATCTCGATGAAAGGTATGTTTGAGGCACTATTTAATAGTTCTTCACATAACCTTCATCCAGGAAAATTCGTGTTGTGTTCGTTTGTGGCAAAATTCATGCAAAAGGTAGATTCTCTATAAGTAACCGGTACGGCGATGGTTATGTCAGTTTTGATCTGACAGCTGACAGTTATCGGCACACTTTTAATATACTATAGTATAGTGATTCTGAACCATGAACTTCGCCGTCCGACTGCTGTAAATGAACGTTGGTGATGCTCAGAAATACACGGTACGATTCTTCGGAAACTTTCATCACCAGTTGAAAGAAAAAGTAACTGTTTGTAGTGACTCTGTCAAAAAACAAAACTTTTTTCCTTCTTAAAGTACCTACATATTGAAGAATGAACATAGAAATCCCATATCTTCGCCGTGCGCGACTCTGGTTAGGTCAGTCAGGTCAGTTCAATGGTCCTTTAAACATTCACAAAAAAGCAGAAAAGATAGGTATGGAGATTGCGATTACGGGATGGTAAGATTCTAGAAAAAACGCAGCTCCTATTCCTGATAAACGCCACCGTTCATTCACGTTCGACTATATGCTCCTATCAGTCACCAAAAGGACCACCGCAGGGATCGCAGAAAAAATGAAAGACTATATGAATATCAGACATCGGGATCAGCGGTTTTATGATGGTCAAATTCAAGAAAAAATAGTAGATCTCATTCCGAAACGTTGCCGAAACATTATCTTTGCTCGGCTATCCTTGACATACGATTGAGAATCAGGATGTGAAGATTATCGGTCAGAATTTTGAAACTGACTTGAAATTAATAAATATTTGAAAAGCAAATATAGAACAATCTGCCTACGTTACGTTTCTGACAGCGAAAGTAATCAGGAATGGTTGTTTTGCAGCAACAGAATTCTCGTGAACTTTTTAGAACCTATGAAAGGGTCAAAGTTTGAAGTGCAAATAAAAATAATTACTTAAAAGTAAGTATCGGTTCAAAAATTCACCTGAAAGTCATGGAACTACTTCAGAGCTAAAAAGACAACATACAAAAATTGGGATTGAATGTATGGTGCGAGATCTAGAGACGTGTCGCGTTGAGGTGGACAGCGCCGTATTGAATAATGCATTTGTCTACAGTTCTGAAGTTTATAAAGTTAGCATCTGCAGTGCGTGCCTTGAACATGTAGAATATAACTCGACTTCGTTTACGCATTTGCTCGTTTGCGAGAAAAATGCGAATAAAATGGGGCAGTTGAATTTCAGCATCCGGTTTTCAAATACAATACCTGTTATGCAAACGCTTGACAGAATTTAAGATAAATTATCATGCCAATCGTTTGCACGTCGTGTGCGCAAACAGCACCCGCAATAATTGATCAGTAATCATTACCGCAACCACTGAGAAAATGATAATTCCAAACCTAAAAAGCTGGTACCAAAATTCATTAGCGCAGACGCGCCGGGAGCGGTTCAATTTCGTCCGTTCCAGTTCCCGAACAAAGAAAGCCGTGAAAATGATAGTGAATCAAGCTGAATATCGAAAATGATGCATAAGGTTTCCTTTGGGTTGATTAAGCAGCAAACAAGTAACATTTCGGAATCAGTCATTTCGGAATGTTACTTTTTTTCTGCCTCTATATGGGCAATACTGGATTTTGATACCAGCTTTGTAGATTTGAAATTTTTTTCTTGAACCAATTTTATTTTAATTTTTCTCGAAAACAAGTAAACGCGCAAATTAAATCGAGTTATATGCTTCATATTCAAGGTACGCGCAAATGATTTACCGTATTTTCAGACAATTATCTTGACTGCAGCTGCTAACATTATGAACCTACAGTTCTGCACGAAATCTGTGCCGTTAAAAGACGTTTTTATGATGAGCACACGCGACTACTTCTGAAACACTCTTATAACAGTTGATACTATCCGTCAACGAACAATACACAAGCTCAAATTAATCTGAATCAATCGTTCTTCAACGATAACGAAACATATTTTGAGGTAACTCCGCAAAAATATTTTTGTGGTGATCCGTTTGGTGAGCGGATTTGTATCCAATCAAACAGATTTCGATTAAACCTACAACACTGATTTTTTTTCTAAGGACATGGGAGAACGCCCTAACGCATAAAGTCGGTTTCTGAAGCTCGCTAATACAAATTAAAAATGTAATTGGTAATTGATTATCTTCCAATTACAAATTACAAAAGTAATTGATAATTGAATTTTTTTCAATCACAAATTGAAAATGTAATCGGCAATTGAATTTCTCCCAATTACAAATTATAAAAGTAATTGGTAATTGAATTTTTTCGATTACAAATTACGAATGTAATTGCTAATTGAAATGTAATTGATTACACAATGTAATTGGATGCGGCCCAACACTGCGAGTGTATCGAACCCGTCTTAAATCAATTTGAAATTTTCAGACAACTTTTGGCAATGAAAAAGACATCCCGTGTAGAAATTTGTCGTGGCATCCCCTAAGACTGAAATGGGCCATATGAGGCTGATTTGTGGCTTATGCACCACTGTCCGGGTCCTGAATAGGCGCTACCGCGGCATGCCTTAAGACCAGGACTGAATAATTCGGGCACATCCGTGGCATGCCACAATCCTGCAAAATATTTGATGATGATTGATGTATGCACTTTTATCAATGGAAAATGTACTCAGACGATAATTTTGGGTTCGAATTAGAATTTTTAGCTACTGAAAATTCGATTCAAGACAATCATAATCGATAAGGCTTTGTCTCGTATTGGTTGTGGCTGCCAAACTTGCACCACTATCGAGGCTCTGAAGTGGCGCCGTAGTGTCACTGCCCAAGATACCGAGTAACTCCATTTTTTTGGTTAAAATATGGAATGCCTTATCACCGCCAACTTATTGTTCCTATCCATGCCCGATTATGGCGCTAGCCCTGGCCAGCAGGAGAAATTGATTGCAATACGGTGGTTGTATTAGCAGCAGGAAGGAAATTTGGAGGTTATGTACATTGTAGTAACCAGTATAATTTATTGATTGTGGTGCACAATTATTCTTAAAAATGTGTGATAGACGAGCAGTAGGTTCTCACTTGGAGATACCTTAAAAGAGATATAAAAGATACTATATATATCCACAAAGCCTTGTGAGCGAATATACTCACGAACCTTATTGGTCCTGTTTATTTTTAGTTCGTAAAAGATTTTGAAGGTACTATATTATTTATAATTTAACATTATTACAACAACAAAATTTTGCGACTTGTCAATTTACTATATTAATATATCGAGTGTCTAATGCAATAAGGTAGTAAGTGCCAAAAACGCGATGTTGGTGGCAAAAGGTTGTATAATTTTCTTTTCACGCCATTCGCTCTGAAAACGGTCAAAACGTATAGATCAATTGAAATTACGAGATCGAAAAATGTAAGTGCAAAAGGTCGTAAGTTTGGCGGATACGTCGTTCTTGCATTACAATTTTCAAGGAAAATTAAAAAACAACGTAAAGGCAAAACGTCGTATTTTTTTTTCATGATTTTTTAATTTTTCGAAATAGTTGTAAAAACTCGTAAAACGCAAAGATAAATCGGAAACACGACCGTTTCGAAAATTTATGAAAAAAAATACTACGATAAAAGCAGAAGGTCGTAAGCGGCATTTTTATTTTTTTTTATTTCTCACGATTTTTTCCTATAGCTGTAAAAACTCGTAAAACGCAAAGATAAATTGAAAGAACGACCATTTAAAAAAATTCGATAAAAAATATTGGTAGTTAAAAGCAGAAGGTCGTAAGCGCTATTTTTTTGCTTCTTGACTTTTCCAAGTAGTTATAAAAACTCGTGAAACGCAAAGAAAAATCGAAATCGACAACGTTTCGAAAATTCAGAGAAAAAAACCAAGGTGAAAGCAGAAGGACGTAAGCGCCAATTAAAAAAAAAAAAAATTGGTGGTTACGAACTTTTGCTTTTAATTGACCCAATATTAAATTTCAACGATTATGAACGAATCTTCGGGTTTTTATCCCTTTTGCCGTTACGAACAGCAAAAAGTCGTATAATGGCGCCTCCCAGTAAACTAAAAAGAATTGGAAATGAATTGAAAATGATTCATCGCCCCATCTTTCGATCCCGTTTTGCCCAGAACTCGAATTGGGTATCGCACGTACGTTTCTATTCTCGAATCCTTCCGAATTCTGTTCATCGAATTCATTCGCGTCTCATATAATCGAAAGAATGCGTCAATTTGTTTCAATTCGCAAATCGGAATTGAATACAAGACCTTGTTTATTTTCATAAACTGTCCACAGTTACGCTAGGTTATGAATTCCGATGAATTCCGAACCGGGAATTCGTCATAGAGGGTTCGCGAACCGAATGAATGCAACTAGGGAGTGAGCACGATCCGATTCGTCTTAATTCTGTTCTGGAAATTTAATGGAAAACATTTTAATTCGCGTGAATCAGTTCTTGATGTGAATTCGAAATAATTCCAATCGAAAAATACACCTTCCGTAATTTCTATCCAAAGGAATTTCAGCGCACGAGTACAATAGATTAATGTGTTTGAATTCGTAAATAAGAATTACATAGACATGATTCGTATTCGTCTAATATTTTGATGGCCAGAAAAATAGAATAGTCAAATTAGTTGTCATGCGCAGTTCCTGACTTTTGTTGCGCGGTACGAAGTGTACGAAATGCACATCTCAGAGCTGCCACACAAGAGTATTAAACGGCAGGTTGATGTGGAGGTCGAAGTGTAGACATAATTAAAGGATGAGAAGAAGAAGAAGAAGAGGTCGAAGTGTGGACCGCAACTGGCGTCAAAGTGACTCTTCATGCCTTTGCCGGAAAAAATATCGTATGGGGCGCGCCCGTGAAGTAACCGTTCGGCGAGGTTATGTTTCCAGTACTCTCCGTTGGTTTTACCTTATAGGCTCGCCTTCGGCTCGCCAGGTAAAACCTCGAACGAAAAACATAACCTCGCCCGAAAACAGTTATACATTTGTCATTCGAGATTCCGAATGGTATTCTAATTCTGGGATGCAATGGAATTGAATCGCTCAATTCTTTCTAATTCGTTCTAATCCGTATTTAATGCGGAGGTTAATTTCTCTTCCAATTCGAAATGTAACGTAAATATACGAGAGTCATATTTGGAATTCAAACGAATAGACTTTGATTGTAACCTTATACGTAATAATTACAATACTGGAATAGAAAAACGGGATTCATAGGAATTGAAAATGTTCAATTCTTTCCAATTCTTTTTAGTTTACTGGGTTACGTCCTTATGCCATTAGACACGCGATATCTTAACAATATTGATATTGTTGAGTAATAAATAGCTAACACTCAGTTTCTGAAAACCAAATATTTTAATTGTGTATATATGTCCAAAACATCCAGAGTTGTAAAATATGGGCAATTCAGGCACAGTCCTGGCAGAAGTTGTGGCGCAAGTAGGGTACGATGGTTGCTAGCCTAATTGGTTCCCGATCGGGCACTGTATCTAAAAGTGGGACATTTGGCCAGAACCCTAACAGGCTGCTACAGTTCAGCCAGATCGGGGCCACATTTGTAATCTGGCAAACTATTCAGAACCCGATCAGCGCCACGGTCAAATTTCTACACGGGATATTGTGTAAAAATTTCAGCCATTTACAAGGGGGCTTTCTTTATTGCAGAATATTTTTAAAGATTTTTCAGCAAAACTACAGTTCAGCCAGGCACGAAAAATTGCAAAAAATTATTTTCAGTAATTTCATAGAAAGATGCGAAACTTTTGTAGAATAACTTTTTTCACCCGACTACGATAAAATGACCGTATTTCGCCCCTGAAACGCGGGTCGAAAGTCGTCAATTTTGGACCAGAGGGAAGAAAAGTCGATTGCCGGGCAAAAAAGTAGATTGCCGGGCGAAAAAGTGAATTGCCGGGCAAAAAAGTGTACTTTTTTGCCTGGCAATTTACTTTTCTGCCCGGTTAATCACTTCTCTTCCTTCTGGTCAAAAATTGACTACCCACTTTCCACTCGCGTTACAGCGACGGAATAAGGTCATTTTATCGAAGTCGGGTGGAAAATAGCACATGCCACACGGGAGGAGCGCAATTTTCACCTCGTGTTCGTGCTGCCCTCGCTGCACTCGCTTCGCTCGTGCCTCGGGCAGCAAACCTCGCGGTCGGCGAAAATCGCGCACTTTCCTCCCTTGTAGCATAATATAGTATTTTATGTGTCCCCTGGATTTCACGCTATGTTAACTTGAAACATTGAAAAAACGTTAAATCTTGGAAAATCTGAAAAAAATCACAGTTGCCCTTTGTCTCGATTACGGGCCACGGCATGAAAAATAAAGCAATTACAATTACAATTACAGTTGGTGCCTTCAATACGAACTTTAATTGGGTGAAAGGGCGAAAACATTAAAAATGGTCAGGGAAAGAGTAGTATATTTCGATACAAGTGCGAAAGGTTTGTTTTGGCGCGAGTGGGAGGTTTGTCGCCCGAGCAAAGCGGCGAGGGTGACAATCTCGCGAGTAGAAAAACAACTTTCGCACATGTATCGAACAAAATTTTATATCACAAACGCGGGTAAGGTCCGATTATACGCACGCTTGCATGCGAAAAGTCGCGCTTTACGCACGGAGTGAAATAAATATCGTTTTTCGTTCGATTTGACGTGGAATACTCCTCATATATCATCATTATTACATTAAAATAAAATAATAAATTGGCGCGCTTCGCGCGCGCGATGTTCCTCTAGTATTTCCATAAAAATAAAATGTACAAGTGGACGTGGCAACCAATCGCCACGACGATACATTATTCCACAACCTTGTTCCATATCCTGTTTGTTATCAGTTATGTATCCCAAAGAATTCCGCGCAAAACACTGAAAGTGATTAAACCGCAGTTTACCACGATGTACAGCAGTCCCTATCTGCACGTTCATGTGCATCTCACGACTCTCACGTGGCGTCGAAGTGACTTTTAATGCCTTTTCATCAATAAATATTTTTTACGGCACAGGCATTAAAACGGCACTTGACGGCACGAAAAGAGACGGTTCAAAGATGTCGTCCATTAATTGTGGACGATATACAATTCATCGAATTTCGACGGCGAAAATATCTCAAAGGCACATGATTTTGCCAGCCGCATATTCGATGGCCAATAGTATATTTTTCATTTGTAAATAATAATAGGGGAAGATGCACACCAACCGATTTCAGAAGAAAATACACCGGGCTTTGCACTGAACGATGTGATCTTTTTGGCCTCCGAATCAGTGTTTTCCCGTGTAGTGAAAAAAAAATCAATAAATTAGGTTGAGTTTTTGCTTTTTATTGCTATCTTGCTTTTCAGTACGGATGTCAATTAAAACGCATATATTGAGTTCGCTGTAAGTTTTTTCGCTTCTTTAAGACCTGGACGGGGTTTGAACCTGGAACGCTCGCAGGTGTTTGTATTACTAGTCGCACGCTTCATTTTTTCCTTGTCACGATCGCCAACATATGTGTGTCATCTTCGCAGGCTTGTGTTGAAAATTATACTCTTTAGCCCTGTGCGATGAGTACGAACTGATCAAACTGTTCAAGCTATGATAGTTTGTTTGTAAAATTCTGTTCGCCGTTCATCAACTCACACCGAATCTCTGCCGTATTCTTGTTAACTTGAACTTGAACCTATCTTGCGGTTTGATTATTGAAGTTTTTTTTTTTGGCAAAGTTGGTTGGAGAAAAACAACACCGATCGCAGAAACGATAATAACTGACTACCAAGCGGTGGCTCGTGGTGTGAATGATTAATAACAGGACAACGCTTTTTACAACCCAGTTATTTAAATTTCGTTGGGGCCTCTCGGATTCCATAGAAAAGTTCCTCAATTTCATATCATACAGCAGAAATTGGATCGTGGCTAGCATTATCTCGTGAACATCCAGTTTTGTTACAGACCGAAAAAAATTCAATCGAAGAAGTGTCCAAGAAAATCTACTGGAACCTTGTGTGTTCGTTTCATCACTCACCATTTCAACACAAGAACAAGATGAGAATTCAATTGGACTTCCACTGTTCTCTGTTTTGTTTCAGGAGCACGTGGAGCTTGTTCTTCGTCAACTTTATATGATCGTAAATATTATAGGATATGTGAAACAGTTTTGAGGTTCTAATCACAGTGTGTACATTTTACAAGCATATATTTCATTTGTTTATGGAAAAAGCCTAGCCCGATGTAACTTGAGAATAATAAAATTCGTATTACGTGCGATTTTTCTGAACTTATAATGTAAGAAATAATAAATGTTCACAGGATTTCCCATTTCACCTCTTGTGGTGGCATGGTGTCACCAGGGACACGTTATTTACCTATACTGTAGGCAGAGCAGTGATATAGGTAGAGCATCGCGTATACTCGGCATGCTAGCGAGTTGGCGGCGATTGAACGAGCTTGTAGCCGCCATACTGTACACGGAAAATCCGAATCGTGGCCTATAGGCCAATAGGAGAGGGAAACTAGTTTGACCAGAAAGTAAGGTTAAGTGTCAATAAACACGATTATACGAATAATGTCAAAATATATGATTTTATTATTGTTACTTCAATTTTGGAGCTTGAACCAGAATATTCAATCAGTGTTTCACAACGTTTCACGTTTGAGGTT
>JAFFZH010012726.1:0-29560 GCA_018420115.1 Euura saliciscinereae
ATTCCAAGTGTAAATCATATCGAGGTCACGTGACTTTCATTTCACCTAACATACGTATTGATAACGCAAAAGCGCACGGATGTTGATTGTGAATTAATTTTTTCTGTTGTTTAATGTTGATTAATTCTATACGAATATTATTTGGTTCATGGGTTTTGACACTTACGTGGTATAATTTAATCACTACCTAGAGGTTGACTTTAGAGAGTTGTGAGTAAAATATTCAATATTGGATGTCAATAATCGAATCAGCAAAGAGAAAGGTACATAATTATAATGTTTTTTATTTTCGTTAATGCTGTTTTAAATGTAATATCTATACATGAGCATATAATAAAGTGTCGGTATGTTTATTACTTTACATCCATCCTAATATTAATTACATAAATTTTCCTAGACAGTGTTTGGAATGATACAATACGATAAGGTACGGGATAAAGTACAATTACATGTGAAGTCACTTGACACACTTTTTCAACCCCCAGGACCGTACATTGGATTCTAAAAATACAACATTTCCCAGTCTTTATTCATTTAAGGGGTTCTAAAATTCAAAAAAAAAAGTAAAAAATTCTGTGGATAATAATTATATTGCGCGTTGCAGATAATCGAATACATGCTAAATCGTAAACTCCCGTAATACTTGTCCAATATTTACAATTACACAGTGGAAGAGCTGGAATCGAAATTCCTAATATTCCCCTCGTTTGAATTGGCACGAAATTTTATTTCACTATTAAACTCATCCATATTTTCTAAATAATAACGTGAAATTTCTGACCAATTAATCCTTTGCTATTATCATAAAAATCCTACATACTTTGATTATTCAATTTTGATTTTTTTTCTAAGAAACTGTTTACATAAACAAAAATTTAGGATTAAACACAGCTGGAATGTCGGAGCTGGTGCAGTTTTTTTTTTTATTGTTTTGGAATGATGAGAAGTTATATTAAATATATTACGCATCGTAACATTCCATTATTGTGAACTCGTACATGAAAATAAATAATATCATAATTGTTATAATATTAACAACAACAACAATAACAACACTTTCGATAATCACAATCAATATTATTATTATTATACTCTGCACTTCGTCAGCGAGCCTTCTCTTGGTAGAAAAATATGTTCAAAAAAAGACAGTCCATTAGTTTCGATTTTTTCTTATCCTATTTAACAGAAATCTTCCACCAGGAGATTGATCGCGCACAAATCTATATGATATATACATTGCAGCATATAGTTATTCATTGAGCTCTATTAATTATTACACACGATTGATTATCTGGAGCCGTCTTGTGATTATATTATATTATCGGTTAACTAATACGCTTTGAATTGAAATATAAAAGTTTCATAGAGAATTCATATTTTTATAATAATTCTCTTCAAATAACACGGTACGTAAAGGGTATCCCTTATCAATTCGACAAAAGAAATAACAAATTCGACCTCGACCTGTTCCATTTTGTTTACAATTTCAGATAACGTTGTGTTTCACCAGGAAACAAGTTATGGAAAATGATTTGGCAAAAAAAGGTACGCGTTCAAGAACTATCACTATTTTCTGTAATGTGGTTCTGCTGAAACCTCGCGACTGGATTAAACTGAACCTATTATCTCAATCCAGTTTCGAGATAATAGCAAGTTAAAAAAATCAAAAATGATTTTGGAAAATAGTGATAATTCCTGAACGCATGATTTATGAGGTCTGAGGGGTGTTCGATTTGAAGTGGAATGACCCATACAAAATTAGATATGTAGGACTGTGAAATATAATCACCTGCTCGATATAATTAACATATCAATACAAAATTTACAATTTTTTTATAATACAATGTGCATGCACTCCTTCGATTCGATGCTAATTATTTTCTAAATGCGTTTTATTGTTCTCATAATCTTTCGATTTATTGACCTTGTAGTTGGAACACGGATAATATTTCGAAGTGAAATTAAACTAACGTAATATCTGATCAGGCCTGAAAAAACTCACCCTTATATAAGCTTCAATGTCTACATCGTTAATCATACTCTAATTTCATCTATGTGTAATCAGTTTGGTAATGAAAATTCGTGATTCACTCGAGTGACTTAAATTTGATTAGAGTTTATATTTTCTGGATAGGAAATCACAGAAATTTTCACAATTCTCAGCAGGAACAAGTTTATGCTATTAACTATTTGTGAAGAGTTTTTTGAAAATTCAACTACGCATACTTCTAATAAAATCCAGATAAAATTATCTCTACGATCTATCGCTACGCAGCCCGTGGCGAGACCTTTTCAGCAATTCTAACTTGTACAAAAAATCAAGTACTCATTACGTTCGCTAGCGAGGGAAATACCTCTGCCTGAAGTGGTCCGTAGTCAACGGCTTCGCCGTCGACCGTTAAATAACCGACTGGTTCTTCGGCCGGTTCGATCCGGAACGCTTTCACAGGGATCATCTCTACTCCGGGGCAAGTAAGGTGGGTGCCATTGCTCAAGCCCAATAAAAACTGCGCAAAAAAACAGGGTTCAAGCCTTTCTTTTCTTGAGTTTTATAAAGCACGTTGATAATCGAGGAATCGATTTACCTGCAAAAGATGTCCTCTGGTGATCCCTGCTCTGATAATCACAAGCCAGATTATACCATCAGCTAATTTGGCACGAGGTGCAAAATGGAAGTCCTGCCCAAGATGCGACTGGTACGAAGCATGAACCATTACGAAATCACCTAAAAGTTGAAAACTTGTTGAGATCAAATGGAACGACGGATATAACGAAGAAGCTAGCGATAAGAAATGAAAAATTGTTCTATACATTTCTGCTCATTGTCAGATCAATATTTACAGAAAATTTCATACACTCAAAACGTGACTCGAATCAAGTATAGGTTGGCTATCAATGCAAACCTTCGATTTGAGTCCATGTTGAAGGCAGTGCCGCAGTTACAGCTGGCAGGTTGGAAGCAGGCCCGTACATGACACGGCTCTCGCCGTCGCCTTTGCCTAGAAAAGATTGATCATGTAATTCCGGCCAATCGGGAGATTAGTTTTTTCTCTCTAATGCGATCAGTTGCAGTGTTCACCGAGTATCAATGGCAAAGACAAACCTAAGTCTGTGCCTTGAGAGTCGTTGAAACTTTGATAACTTGAAACACCCCCGGCACTATAGTAAGTCGATCTTCTTGAGGTGGCGGAATAAAAACTGTCCAATCTCCGTCTAGCTTGGGTTTCAGTTTCCAGAGCTAAACTCTCGGTGATAATTTCATTCTCACCAGCATCCAGAGTGTTAAATCTGTCTTGATCACCGTCTAGCGTGTCGTGGAAGCTCCTAGACTCACAGATACTGGTGTAACTGAAAAACATGAAACAATGTTGGGTATATCGAGATGGAACAATCGGACTTTTCCATGAATTAATATCGTTCTAATCGATCAATTTCAATTACAATTACCGGTCAAGATCATCGCCATAACTTTTCGAATGACTAATCTTCCCCATTTCAGCCTGAAGACAATCTTTTTGGAAGCCATTTTCGCTA
Organism: Euura saliciscinereae; assembly: GCA_018420115.1. Classification (NCBI taxonomy): domain Eukaryota; kingdom Metazoa; phylum Arthropoda; class Insecta; order Hymenoptera; family Tenthredinidae; genus Euura; species Euura saliciscinereae. The sequence continues at coordinate 3,535 of JAFFZH010012726.1, forward strand.
TTGCAGTTTTCTGAAGCAGGTACTTTGTCGCATGCCAGATAAGACACTTTGCCTTTGTAAGTTCTGAGTCCAATAATTCTTGCAACACTCCAAATTGTGAATCTCTGACCACCAATAGCGCGGAGTCGTTCGCTCTCAATATCAATATCAGAAATCAAGCCCCAGCCAACAGAGAGGAATGAGAACATAATCTGAAAACGCATTAGCATTATAAGTAAATTTCACTTGCAAAATATTCCCAAGATTCATTTTGTTCCATCACAATAATTAATTGGGCAGGAATATAGGAAAAAAAGTGTAACCTGGTTCCTTGTCTCCACACGCACCAGGTCCATCGGCTTTTTCTTACACTTAACGACTGATAAAGTACTGATAAGCATTGGATTCAGGTCGAACGGTTCCCTAATAGAAAAATATACAAAATTACTATACTGGGACGACATCGAAATTTCAGTTCATAGTGTTTCAGTTATTAATGAATTTGGATACTTTTCGAAAATATGCAAAAGTTGAGAATGTGAAATTTAACAAAATTGAATTAACAATATCCCGGATACCACAGGCTCGTCTCATAGACGTCATGCAGACACTAGAATCTCTCCGGTGGTCATTTAAAAAACAGTCTGTAAGATATAGTAATGTACACGATACGATCGTCTCGTGTCTTGTATAATGACCTCCCGTGAAAGTCAGAGTTGTATGCTGACGTATACTGCGGAATTGTGAAGGACCTTTCAAATTCAAGGCTAGCACAGTTTACTACGTGGTTTATCCTCAGGCATGTTATCTGTAAACCTAATCATGACAATATAATTACGAAACGTGAAAAAAAATGAACAAAATTTGGAAGAATAATAATTCTTTCTACTTTTGGCATAGGAAGTAATTGATATTCATATATTTCATATTAGGATCTACTTTGAAATAGCTCAATACATGTTTGTACTAAAATTCTCCTTCTCTGATTCTAAGTTGTCCATTACGTATAGGTACCACCGGATCATATTTTTAATTGAAGTCATAGCGAAGTAGGTATAATGCGACGACGTCGCGGTGAGATCAATAAGATCGATCACGACGACTCAGTCGCGGGAATGATATGCGCCTATGCGCAACTATGCGGAGGCGTTGCAACTACGTGTTTTGATGCGGTCTATTCAACATGATTTTTCAATACTCCGAGACCATTCTAGAAATTTTCGATATCTTATCGATTGCTTGATGTCATCTTTATTTACATATGTATATGACTTACAGAGAGGCCGAATATTTCCAGTGTTTGTATAATTCTGCCTTCAAGACGTTCATGAAACGATATTCTGTATGCTTGTGGTATTTTGGTATAGATTACGTAAGGGGGTATTCACTGATAAGTTTTCGTGTACACGTCTAACTTTCGTACGCGGAACAAAAACGTTTGTATCAAATTTTGAGGCATTTAATCAGGGAATGAGGAGAAAACAAGCACTAGGAATTTTCTGATAATTATGAGTTGATTGAAAGAGAATAGAAAAGTCACTCACTGGTTACCATGTGCAATGGATTTGGCGAGGCCATTTCCAGATCCGCAGGGAATAATTCCTAAAGGTAATTGCTGCATTGCTCTTTCCCAGTCCGGTCGTTCGAAGAGTCCGTTGACAACTTCGAAGACGATTCCATCTCCACCCACCATCAGGAGTCCACTCCATTGGTAGATATCCTTAGACCTGACAAAATCCCTTGCGTAATTAGGGTACTTCGTTATGTGTATGTCGTATGATCTTTCAGCCTCTGATAAAATCGGATGTACTCTACGCTGGAACGTTTCTCTCGCTCTACCTGGTCCGGATTTTGGGTTCAGCAGAACCAACAGCTTTCTCTCTTCTGCGGGGCATGCTGGATGGAAATATTCAAAAATACAACATGAAAACATTTCAATTCAAAGTTTAAATTCTTTATTGAAGATATTGTCACGATATCTAATTGATATCGATATAATAGGGGGTATACCAACAGTGTAAGCTGTGGATGATTATGGCTAATTATAGCAACCGAAAAAAATAACTTGAGAAATGGTTCCAGTGACAGCTGTGTATACACAGTGTAAATGTTCTGCTAACGAAGTATAGAAAGACTCCACAGAACCTGATGAATATATAGAACAAATACTGATATATAATCTAAAATATAAGTAAATATAATGAATACGTTGTCAAATGCGTCAAGTGCCATACAATTGGCGTTGAATTTCCACACAAATATTAAAAATTACAAAGAGTATGTGGAAAGATGAAATTGCAGGTAATGATTTTTTCATCTATATGCATGGAAACGATCTTATTCATTGCCAAGTAAATCTAATTTGAGCCAAGTAAATGAATTGCTATGCGTTTATATTATCTTTTATACTATAGGTATTTTATAATATATACATTTACTCGGCACAATGCTCATAGGCGAGTCAAATGATCAAATAAGTGAACGTCTCTAGAGTTGTATAAGTTCCTAAAAATGTGAATAGATTTCTTGGTAATAGGGACCGTGCACACTAATACACGCTCACCAAAGTGAGAATGTGTTGTCATGTACATGCATACATTTTTCACCACCAAAGTGCTCGTTCTGGACTTTAGATGTCGCAACTAGTATGCATATACGCGATTATACATTCTCACTTTGGTGAGCCCGTATTAGTGTGCACGGTCCCTATAGAATTCTTTTTTCAGTGTATATCAATTCGGAACGATTTTCGATTGGAGAATGTTTAGTATACTTTAAGTTTGTGTCTGATGCAGAAATCATAATTTATTATTGTCATTATTGTTTCCACTTATTGACTAATACTCGTGAGTATTGTTTTGATTCGAAGACAAGATTTCAGACATTCAATTCAGTTTGTTGTTAGTGCAGACATTTTTCACGCCCTGGGCGATGTACGCTCAATAATAACACATTGGCTCATCTTATTTGTTTCACATGACTAATTATCTATATGAGTACATTTCCGAGTGAGATTCTTTTCTACACAGAATAGTTCTACACACTGAATGTTCTACACGAATTATGCTACACCATTTTTTTTCTACACCGCTTTTTCCTACACTGTTTTCTTTCTACACTATTTTTTCCTACACCATAATTATCCTACACGTCGCGGTTCTACATGGTCGGAATCCCGAAGGATTTTTCGTTTTTTCCTACATCCCGAAAGATTTTTCTGAATTCTAACCGTATAGAACCGCGACGTGTGGAACAATTATGGTGTAGGAAACAATTGTGTCGAAAGAAAACGATGTAGAAAAACTTGTAGAGAACAATTTACATATTTTGACTTGGTTGTGTAAAACCGACGCGTGTCGTACAATTGTGGCATAGAAAAAATTGTGTAGAAAAAAATGAGTGTAGAAAGAACCGGTGAAGAAAAAAAAAACGGTGTAGAAAAAGATGGCGTAGAAAAAAATCGGTGTAGAAAAAACCGATGTAGGAAAAAAATGGTGTAGAACATTCGCCGTTTATAACTATTCTGTGTAGAAAAAAAACTCTCCCGTTAATCCATCCGCGTCCTCAATTCAGGCGTACATGGGTGTCATTTATCCCTCGATTTATCCATATACCTAAACGGGTGTATTCCATGTAACCACATTGCGATAAATATAGAAAGATAAGAAAGTATAGGGAAAATACGGACTTAGACTTGTTTAATCTGTATAATTATGTTCATTACACGATAGGTTGATATATTATCAACGTGAGTCTGACTTATCATGGTGACATAAATTGGCTGGGTTCAGTTGTAATCAAGTCGACGGGTCCTAATGAAAAAGAGCCAACTCGTCGTACAGTTAGAAAACAACCAACTCGCCAAATTCTATAGAAATTTCCATTGTGTTTCGGCGAGATGGCTCAGTTTTCTAACTGGCCTGGCGAGTTGGCTCTTTTTCATTAGGACACGTCGAAGTGCTCGAGGAAGTAGACGGTCGGGAAAGTATACATATCAAAGTTGATGATAAAAACAAAAAATACGACTATACATCATAAGCGTATCAAAGTATACCTAATTATAAACAAGTAACAGATTGCGACAGAGTTTGTATTCGTTCGATAAAATATTTATTCGCTCGTTAAATTCTGCCAGCGGAAACTGGTGCAGGTGCTTAAACACAATCAGTGATTTCCGGGTTGGCAGTGATTGGCAAACACATTGCAGTGATTGGCTCTATAAACGTCTGAATACTCTAGAGCAAATGCTTGCTCATAGTAATAATAAGAGTATCGTTGTCGAATGTTCCTCCCTTAGTGCACGGTATGCACTAAGTTGTTTCTACAAAAAATTAAACTAGGATCCATGGAGACTGAGCGAACGTCAGCTAGAGGGGCTCAAACACGAACTAAAAATCTCCCACGTCTCCCGAAGCAAGAGTTCGTATCAGCTAGTGAAGGCTTGAGCATGAAGTCAAATTGGCAAATTTGGTGGAAAAACAACAGAACAGCTAAAATAGCTGTCAATTTTATCAGGGCATTTGAATAGGGCGCTGAAACTAGCATAGGACACGTTTAAACGCGCATTAAAATCACCACAAATTACGTTAGATTGTCATTGAATTGAATGAGTCGAACCTATAATGACATTCCATATTGCAATGCTATACATGCATAAGTACAATGCATGATGCTGCACCTAGCTGTAGCAGATCCACAAGTGTAATGGTAGGTATATGGAGGTATGATGCAACCGTATGCGTATCTGTAGTTCCGCATGCTTACTGGTATGAGTGTGGCAGTTGGAATACAGAGTTGTAATATATTGCATTACAGTCATCGAGCTTCGGCAGACTGGAAGAAATTGATGGAACCAAAAAAAAAAAACATTACCTATAGACAGAGACGGCGTTATTGTAACACCGTCTTTCAGACTTTATGTCTAATCATCCGACATGTAGCAATACTTGGTCAATTGAATTAAATTGGTAACAATTGGAATGGAATTAGGATCGTCAAGAACTATGGTAACGATATTTTAGAATAATATCATTCATTATTTCGATGACTTTATATTCAATCGTTCAGTGAAAATACAGATCATTACGCGTTCACCATATTTAGTCGTGGTGAACTACTCTAGAACGATTTCTATGAGATCCACCTTATCATACCGCTACAGTCTATACTTCTATAGGATGTGTGCACCTGCTGCATTATAGCTATGAATGTTACATGCGCGTGCACGCGAGTGCTATTGTCCACTAATCACAACAATATCAAAAGCATTGTTAGTCTCACGAACACCGGGCTTAGAGTATTCAGACTAAAATGGACACAGAGCGACATAGGTGCCGACGTTGTAAGAATTTCAACTACTACCTATATTGTTTTCGGTTCTGAGTTGGGTATTTGTTTTATGAATATTCCTAGTTCAGAGTTACATAATATTTTCTTTGTTCCGAGTTCTGTCACTCCTCGTTGTGCGTCACCGTGGATTGTGGTCCTGCCGATGTTCCAAGTAAAGACTGGGTATGGAAATACCTGTCATTAGCTATATACATACTTGAAAGCGTCGACAAACAGTATTGTGACATTTATATAACAACTACGTTGTCACATATGTATCATTGGGACGAAGATGAGTTAATAATTCACGCTGCCAATGTGTCGGGATTTGAACTTTCCTTTTTTTTTGTGTTTGAAAAAATATTATTATCCAATTCAAACTTTCGGAAATTCAACGAGAAAATTCGTGGTCGGTGACCCAAAAAACCTACGGTTAGCAATAGTTACGCTTACATGCAGTGATACACACACCCAGACGTCCAACTCACAATAGTCCGAGGTGACTACAACAACTCCCTATTTTTTTCTGAAAACAGAGAAATTGGCAGTTGACAAGTTTCCTATGCTTTATTGCTAGTATTTCAGAAGAAATCGTTGCTTGCATGTTAAGAAGATCGTCAATGAGATATTCGTGCAGTTATTACGTCAACTACGACGTTACGTGTACACGATGCCCGTCAACTTTGACTATTTATGTAAAACCAGCAATTTTTTCGTTCAATTTCTCATAGTTTCAACCTTGGTTTTAGACGCACGTTCGTGGTTACCGTGTGTAGCATGTTTCTATGTATTTTGACATGCGATTATGCACGTATATCGAATATGTTATGCATTCCAGGAAATACTAACAATAAACCTGACCGAATGTTTCCCTAGTCAAAAGGAACAGCAAACTTGCAGCAGTTTTATATGGCGGAAAGATTACATCTTATATATTTCTGGCTGGAAAGAGATGTTCAATGATCTAGCATAACAACTTCGGAAGATTCTCGAACTCTGATTCGAAACCCCAAACGACGCGTTTTTTCACCTTCTTTACCTGCGGTATGCTTGATTCGTTTTGCTTAAGGCATATGCAAATGAAGCAGCAGTAAAATTAGGCTCATAAAAGGAAAACAATGTGGTCATCTCTGAAAGAAACGAACGCCTTGCTGTGTTTTCGTCTTCCGATATCAGCCGAATTGCGTGGTGAATAATAAAATGTAAAAACATTTCAGCAACTAGCACCAGCACGTGCTGAGTTTGACACTTGCTAACGAACCTTGAAGCGAACATCAAAAGGAAAACTTGATCTTTTAGCACCTACTATCTACAAGGTTTGCAATGTTGATTTATTCTGGACGCAACGCGTGCGACTTAACAGTAGAGGCTATAATACTATAACACTTGAGACTAAAATTACGAATTAACCGCCCAGTTATGTCTAATTTGTGACGCTTCGAAATTCGCGAATGGAGATAGAAAACGATAGCAAACCTTTTTGTCAATTTTGGCATTGTCAATGAAATTTTTTTCTTCTTTTCGTTAATGATCTTCTGCCCGTGAACTCTGGTTCACAATCAGCCAAGGTTGTCAGCTATGCTACTGTGGCACGTGCTGAGATTTATATGGAGAGAAATTTTTTGCCACATGGTCATTTTACAATGTCAATCAGTCTCTGCAGTTCTTGTAGATGCTTGTGGAATATATTGAGCGACGATGATGTGGTTGAAACTACTCCAACCCCCTAAAGTATATTTCTTATGAATACTATATCGATGCGAGGACAAATATAATAGAAACGAACGATCGAAAAAATGTTCAAATATTTGTAAAGTATTCCGCAGTTTCGAAAGAATTCTGCGCAAAACGCTTGAAGACAATTGTGAGATGTACCCGAAATCGTAGAGGGAATGGCGATCCAAAGATATCCATAAAATAAAAACAGTACGCTGAAAAAAATTGTATTACCAAGTAAATCGATTTACTGGACGGAATTTAATCGGCGCAAGAAATGTTCACTTAATTATGAACTTGACTTTCAATCTACGGAATTTTATTTGATTCAATGGTATTTCACTTGACCCTAGTGCACATTTACTCGATAATATTATACAAGCAATTCATTTACTTTGCTTAAATCAAATTTACTCGGTGATAGATCAGATTTCTTTCCGTGTATAAGTATCTACTCGAAATCTGATAGCCAGATCAGTGTCAATAGTCGTAGGCATTAATTTGTTGATGTTAGATTTGGCAATGAAATTGCAATGAAATTTTGAATGAATTCACAAGATCACAACAAGTCGTACAAGGTTTCGATGATAATCTCTCAAAAAAGGTCATTTCATTAAATTATTTTCGTTATTATTTTCATCTCATCAATCATAATATTATAACTAGTCATTTTCGGTTCGTCGAATGTTTCTCATAAACAATTGAATGACTTTATATGTGGTAAATTGGTAAAACTCATGGCCCGATGAGTATGGTACTCAATGTTGTTTTCACCTTAATGTAATTTACTTTATTTTTCATTCGGGTTCAAAAACCAGAATAAGTACTACAGGATTGTGAATTGAAAGGAAATTTCCAGTAGAAAGTGCCTGTTATCCACCTTGGGAAAGTGTGACACAACTTGTGTTTCCTTGGACGACTTCGTAGATGTGAAGATCATTCACGCCAGCTTTCTGCGAGCAGACTTATCTGCCAACACGGAGAAGTATCAGACCGTGAAATTTTAATGGTGTTATCTTAGTCAAAATTATAGAACCACCTGAAAGCCACTGATGTATTTTTTTACTCAATAATCCTTCGGAATGCCTCATATTGGTAGTCAAGCCATTGTGTTTGGACATCAGCGGCTTTATTTGCTCTGTGCAGCAATACATATAGCGTTACGACTGTCAAAAGATTATATTTTTGACTGGAGAAGAGGACAGGATAGAATTTGATTGTCATGAGCACCTTTTTTTTGCTCGAATAGCGTCATTGATACCGCACGATGAATGTGCAACACTTTTCCTTGAGATAATTTCTTTGCCGCTACGCCAAGCGCTTGCATAGGATTCAGCTCACGCTCAAGGTCACGTACTTGGCGAATATTTCCATAGCAGGGTCCACCTCCGCCAGGAGTCCGAACGGAATCTAGGATACAGAGGCCTGAATGGAGCACTTGATACTGGCTCCTCTAGTCAGAACACGAGAAAGCTACGTCGCGTGCAACTGCAGGCCTTGCACAACGTTGCCGAAGAACTACTCTCCACAGTTCACTTGTATAATAATTGCACGATGTCGAGAGGGGTACGTCTGTAAGTAGATATACTTTTACGTAACAAGGTCATTGACCTCGTTGCTGTACATACCGCGATACATACATCCCTATACCAGCCGCATCGATTTTGCTACACTGACAATGAGGTAAGCCCCAGTGAATTTTCGCGTGTTCGTAAGCTGCATATGATGCACTACCGAAATTGGATGATTTCGCCGCGAATTCCCTTTGCATACATACATACATATATTGTTTGAATATCAAATTTAAGTGTAAACAGCCCAATCAGCCCAAAACGCAGTGATTCGCCACTGGCATTTGTTTCAGAAGTTGCTAGATCCTTGAATGGTTGCTATGGATTCGCGGCCAACTTCACTTTCCTTGGGCTGTTTACACTTCAGGAATCGACATATATGAAATATATGAAATAATGAACTCTGTGTTACGCTCATGTCAGTCAAGGTTATATAGGAACTTTTCTTTCCTTTCGAAAGTATATGTGTACCTAACTACAACGAGAAAAAACACCTTTCATGGTACGCAGCACTTTGTGAAAATTGCACGTGTACCATCTGAACCACATTTTATCGTATGTCTTTTATTATCACTTCTTTGACAACGCATATTTCATAATAGTTAATAGTTAGCGTTTTGTGTGCATAGTTTGCAGTGTCTCCTTGAGACGATGAATGGTAAAAATAATCGGTTGTCCTTTTCAGCAACTTCTGCATGTGGCTAGAAAACCAGCTTCAACGTCAACTTTGCAATTACAATTCTGCTATTCTACAACAATATGTAACATATTTCGGAATATCTTTCCTAAGTTCTCCGATCAGTTGTTGACATCATATCTGCGAAAAGCAAATTGATGTAAGCAGTAACCGATACATAAGTCGAACGCCCGTCAACCTCCACCATCTCTCTTCTGATAGTTATCAATTTTTGAAGTCATTTAGGTTAGTTACAAACAAAAGTACGGCCGAAAAAAATTACGAAACTGTTATTCGAAGACTTTGAATTCTCTTTCTGATGTTTTTCTCTCGGGCAGTTTAACTGATTGTGAATGAATCAGAGCCGAACATTATCTCGGTATCTGAAATTTTTTTTTACTTTTTTTTCTGGTAGATAAAAAACTGTGTATCTCTGGCTTCTGGTTCATACATGGGAAGTGACACGAATGACTGATGATTTGGTGAACAATTTCCACTGAATCGCGATATGTACAGTCAACATCTAGTTTCTAGTTTCTAGTTTCTAACGATCACCATTCAGTGATATAGAAATGTTCACATGGCATGAACCTTAATATATACAGGGTGCCCCAAAATTAGGAGCACAAGATGATAGGGGTAGCAGAGGGGGTCGCGCTGAGTAAATTAACCCCAAGATATGCGGTCTGCGGAGTCGCGTTCGCGAGATACGGCCGGTTAAAAAGTCGCGTTAGTATTTAACAGCCAGATTGACAGGTAAAATCGGTCGGTATTCTTGTTTCAGGTGCGCACGACCTTTTCATGAACAAATTTCATAATGTATAAAGTCTTTGAGCTTGTGATTATTAAACTGGAAATGATTGTTAACCGTATCAGTGATTGAGTGTGCCTGAATACCAGACTGCCGAACGATCTCCGCTGCGAATTTGACTGCTAAATACCAATGCTAGCGCGAATTTTTAATCGGCCGTATCTCGCGAACGCGACTTCGCAGACCACATGTTATTGCGGTCAATTTACTCAGCTCGACCCCCTTCATTACCCCTATCGCTTTGCACACCTAATTTTGGGCCACCCTGTATAGTCATATTCTTGGCTATTTTAGTATGTAAATACTTATGGTACGGTGAAGAGATCTCGAGCGAGAAGGTTCCTCCAATATGCTTTCTAAACTAAACCTACCTACCTACCCATCTCATGAATACAAAATTATTGTACTAGCTAATATATTTATTCGTCATCTATCAAGTATAGTGTTCGAATAAACATGGCTACGCTACTGAATCGTGTGAATACAAAATTGTATTTATTAATTTATTTATTCGTCAACTATCAATTATAGAGGGTTCGTTACTCATACGTGGGTAACATTGGTAAAAAATGCCTACGCGCGAATATGCGCCTGACGTCATGTCTTGGTTGTTGCTGTATCATTTTTCGTTCAGATACAAAATATACTTTACGCTGGAAACTACTTTTATGTCACGACGAAAAAGAGGTATACATGAAAGAGGTGTTTGTGACGTCCCTTCAGGCATCCAATATGGTTTTAAGTCGAAAGAAAACATGTTATTCTGTACATCTGAGTTATCTCATCTTAATGCTCAAACCAGCAATCGATAAATGTTTATCTGCAGCTACTTCTACCACGGAATGATAATTTTTGTTTCTTACAGATCGTCCATTCATACACTATACTGCTTATACGTATTATGACAAACAAATCAAGTATCGCGGATTTGCTCGATAAGTTCCGTATTTTTCTCACTTCATGCAGAACAGTTGACTGACTGTTGATCAATTATTTGACTACATTTCACAACATTCGACTATATAACCGTACATCGCATGTTGTGATTCATTTCTATCAGATATATACTATTCGTGCGAGAGAGACTGTAGATGGAACGAACGAAGAACACTGCACTCATCCATAATTCCTGAGCAGAGTTTATTTCATCAAACTGGAGTTCAGAATGGTACGCCTTACTACACCTACAACACAATCGTGATAAGATTTACAGCAGTGATTGCGATACAGGTGTCGAATGACCTCATTTTCGATTCCATAGGTATTATCGATGAGGAGGAAAGTAGTTGTTTTTCGCCAAATTTACTCCTGGACCAATACATTCCAGTTTCAATACGACCATTTACCCACGTAGAAAAATTCAATACAGTAACGAGCATGTAGCTCCCGATGTAGCTCCTCGAACAGTAATGTCAATAGTTTTGGTACGGTAGATACCTCTACATGTTCGAAATATATGCAATAAGTGAGGCTCCATTTGTTTCAGTACAGGTACTTGGAACATCCTGCTTTCTATGAGGTACCATCTGACCACTCACGATTATTAAAAATTGTAAAACTTGTAGTGTTTTGAAATATACCTTCAAATGCATATCACAGACTGTATTTGGTCTTTTTAAAACCAGTTGGAATGATATGGATTTGGAAGAGAATATTCGGAATATCCTGAGTTTTTCCTGAAATTGTTCCTATACGCGAGGGGTTACTCGTTTGTTTTGCTTAATATGCGGTTTATATCGTGGCAGCCTTATAATCACTCAAACATCTCTGGAAATCATCTTGATGTAGAATTCTGGTGTCACAATATGGACAATACCGTCGCTACTCATAATAATGTACATGGAATCGTTCAAAGTTTAGATGACATAAGATTGGATTCTAGGGACCAAATTTTAATGAATTCCGTCATTTCGTCATAGACATTTTTAACAGGGGGTTACCAGCGCGACGATTTCAAACGTGCACAAGCATATATTACGGAAAGTAAATTCTCTCACCACTGAGAAGAGACGCCAGATTCCCGTGGGTAGGACTGAGCAGTGATTTTGGAACTGGGATTTTGGTTATGAGACATTTGATTGCCAACCGCCACCTGCTAGCTTCTCTCAGATTATCTTCGTACTTATCGAAGCTTCTGAATCTCAAGGTCAGCGTGCTCCTCTCCCGCCTCTTTGAGCCTTTAACCCTCGGCTTTTTCATAGGATAAGCATATATGTACAGATAAACCGAAGTGTCGTGTTCATCGTACGGTTGAATGTTTTCGTTAGATTCAACGGCTCTAAGTTGATTCCTAGATGCTCCAGGGTGACATACGCAGGGTCCCGCACTTCGCTTTTTTGACCTCATACATCTGCATCCAATAATGTCGTTCAACGCTATTGTTTCAGTCTTGGTCGATCCGTTGCACTCTTTGTGGAGGCTCAGACCCTTTTCGGTCAGCTTAACCCGGTAAAATGTATTCTTTTTAGAGGTTATGTAGAACGTTTCCTCGAGAACCGGATCACCGTGAATATGCGCATCCCCGTCCATTTTAATTGATGAGATAAATTATTTTCCTGATTTATTTAATTCAATATTATTATTGCCGAAGCAGTTATTTTTGCGATTCCCAGATATTCTCAAACCACGCACCGCCGGAACACCAACGAAAAATAACGTATTGGCATGATGTGGATGTAGTGATGTTATTATGTTTTGTTTTCTTCTATGCGGATCCTTGTTTGAAACAATTTCGCTATTGTTCCTTCTATATAGCCCTTTGCGAAGTGAACGGTTGATTGCTCGACCAATTTTTTTCTTTTTAACACAGAGTATAGAACGCTTGTTGACAAATAACAGTCTCTATAACACTTATGAGTTACACATCGGGTATCAATTGTCATAGATTATCTAATCTACGTGATATGAACGGGTTTTCTTTCACCTGCTGGATAACAGCAGTAAGTGAAGATGACTAAAAGTGCGTGTTCCCAGCCGTTAATTTTTATACATAATTCGATGTGTTTACATTCGGATAGACTTATTAGGTACTTCAATATCACACGCGGACACTTACTCGTGCAAATTAGAAACGGCGAGCGGTCGTATTTTGTTTATCTGTCAATTTCTATATCATCAGATATCATCCGTTGAGTGATACTAATTCGGAAACCTATTTGTCAATTGTCTCTCGCGCGATGTACAACACGCTACCTCTCAACGTCAACGTTTACTGAATTACTGGATCTACTTCTCGTTCTCTTGATTTCAACCTGGCTTTCCGCGCCCCACCAGCGGGTTCAGTTCTCTGCAGTCACTATCCTTGTGTTAGTACGCGTATTGTACCATACGTGAGGTGTGTGTAAGAGTTTCACGATCGGCGCAGTTCCACACACCTATTTTGCTCTATGCGTATAGGTAGGTATATCCTAACTCTCGTATTTCTTATTTTTGCGAGTTTTACTAGTGGCGATTCAGCGCCCTTAATTCTACATGCGAACCTAGCGTCAAATGTTGGAACAAGGAAAATGGCGCGTTCAATCAAAACAGAGCTTGGCTCTTACTCTCGATTCAGCACAGCAATGTTATTTTATTTCACTACGTGCGTGAAGTGCGACTTTAACCGCGTTTGTGATGTAAAATTTTGTTCGATGCATGTGCGGAAGTTGTTTTTCTGCCACAACAAACCTTTCGCACTTGTATCGAAATATACTATTTTGTAAATTTTTCTTTTTTTTTTAACCTACAGTTCGGCAATGTTATTTACGTTCGATGTTGTTTACGTTGAGAACGTCAATGAAATGATGAACCCCATGCTACTTCTAGAAGACCAGACACGTCAGTCGACGTGCGGCGATTATCGAACGCGAGGTACAGCCAATTATCACGAAGCTGATATTTATCGCACGACGATTATGGAGCGATTAAATAATAATTGATTCGAATTTAGCCGCTTGTTTGTCAGTTCTGACGTCTTGTTTTTACTTTTGAAATCTTAGACGAAACAGAGGAATTTATCACTTTGTTCGTCATGCCATTGGTGTTTTTATCGTAGTGTTGAATTTTCGAGGGTATAATTATATACAGGGTCTTTTAGTCGATGCGCACCATTTAGACTCCTCATAGTTTAATATTTTTGGGGGGTAATTTATTTACTATATTATTTTATTTTAATTGTATAGTACTTTTGTAGATCAAACTAATTAGCGTCGATTTTGAATACGAAAAATTATTCGTTGACAATTATTTTCTGTCATTGTCTATGATAAATGTCCACAAAGTGTAATTAGGTTCGTTGAAAACTCGAGAGTACATCATAATAGACAACATTCTCTCTAGCTTTTACACATGTATTCATCGATATAAATTTTGTAGAGACGCAAAATATGATATTTTTCAACGGGAGATGGTCGAATCTTACTTCCTCTTTTTTCGATTTCAAAAATAATTAGAAAAAATGACTGATGATCCCGAATTCGACAACAGATTGAACAACATATTGATTGAACAACATACAAAACAACATGTATGTATTAGAGAACTAATTCGGGCTGATTGAGAAAGTTGGGTCGGAATATCTTCGAATTGAGGATTTTCTCAAAGAACGATAGAGTGACTACTAGGTAAGCGCTAGTGTTGAATCTAGGGAATATTTGAATTTCGAGTTTCAATAGCACAAAATCTAATGTATATCTGAGTTTTTAACGAGTATCATCGAAATAATTGCATCGAACTTTACGATTCCTGACAATATCAACAATAAACACGACAAAAAGTGTTTTGTTTGTCCCTACCGGCGACACTAGCGCTTACCTAGCGGCAAGCCTGGAAATGCGATTGAGAAAATGGTCAATTGGTATAGAATGCTCTATATCCTTTCAAGTCACCTGGTCAGTGTTGCCAGCCTTGCGATTTTGTCGCCAGATCTGGAGATTTTGAAAGTCCTTTGGCGACTATTTCTCAATTTTGCGACAGGTCGCAATCCCAGCGATTTTTCAAAAACGATTTAGCGATATTTGTGGGTCTTGGAGACTCCTGGCTAATTTACGGGGGATTTAAGATTTATTCGAAATTTTTACCTGAAGAATCATAAAAACCAATAAAAATGGTCATCTCTGGGCAAAAAATGTCGAAGTGATGTTATTTACGATGTTGACTTTCATTCATAGTATAAATTTACTTTGAGTTATTACCACTTTCCCATTAAAAATTTTGGCGATATCTGAAGATTTTCCAAGATTCATACGTATAGCGACATCTAGCGATTTTTGTGACAGCATACGGCGATTTTTGTATCCTGGTAGTTGGCAACACTGCACCTGGTGTTCAGATTCAAAGCAGCTCCCGCGCTTTATTGTGGCTGAGCGAACCACTTTCTTCGGTCTTTGCGACTGGTAGTAACTGGTAGTGGTAAGATACCGCGATGCGGAATAAGATTTGACTAAAAACTGTTGTGAACACGTGAATAAATTCTGTAAAAATTCTATCTATGTGATTCACATAATTGTTGATAGAAATCCACGTAAATCTGTTGAACTACTGTCCAATCGTGATAATCAAGCCGAATAATGCTGTACCAAAGATATTAATTTAATGGATTTTGTGAACAGGGCATCGCCATCAACCACAAAAATGACCGAAAGGTTCGACGAACCAAGCCGAGGTCCCAGGACGCGTTGTACCTCAGGCATCTCGTCGAGGTATTATCCATATTGCTGAATAATAATCAATCAATCGTCCAACGCCAATCGTCACTCGCATAAATCTCGTCCTCTGAATCCTTTCACAATCTGGTTTTGAGGTTATGTTCGTTACAGCCAAACCGCATTTCCAATCCTGTTTACGCCTCTTCGTACACACGTGTCCGAATCAAACATTGAACATGAGTCGAGATCCAGTCTTCGATCGACTAGAGTCGCCAAAACCACTGAACTATAATACCGTGAGTATTCGTGTACGGTGAACGCTTCGGGGGTGCCAACCTGAAAGTCGCAGGCGAAAGTCACTAGCGATCCCTATCCTGCAACACGCTCGGACTAGCGACATCTGCCGAGCGAGTTTCAGGCTGGTACCCCCGAAGCGTTCACCGTACACGAATACTCACGGTATAACTGGAACGCTGGCGGCATAGCTCGGTATACGGCCTGGCTTTCTGGCGAGAGAGAGGGTTCTCGGTGGCCGTGTTGTCTCTCTCGCACGGCGTACAGTCTGTCAAAAAGTTAATTCGTTGTTCATACAGCCCTTTTACCTTCTGCTTGTATTATGATGTACATAACCTATACGCAGACTTACATTAGCTCAATTATTCAAACTTTATATACTCATTACTAAATGTTGAGAAAATTTTACTTGGAAAATATTTATCCGGTAGTAGTGTAACTTGTTTTTCGTGTATCCTCATAACCTGCGACTAATCATAACTGAAATTAATCGCGAATTACGTATACGTGGATTACATTTTAGCTGAGACTGTCCGACGCATGCGCAGTAGCTGATAGAAAGAGACAACAGCGATCCCGAGAGCTATCTCTCTCGCCGGAACCCCCACCACCGCCGCCAGCGTTCCAGTTATATTATAGTTCAGTGGCCAAAACTGGGCTTTATTTTTAGGGGAAACGCAAGCTGATTTACACTTGGAATTTTCAAAACCTATTTTCTCAGCCAAAACACATTCGATTGATGTGACATTGATATCAGTGACGTAGAAGAACTCAATGAAGGGCATGACGCTCGTGAATTTTCGAAAATCGAAAGACATAATTAGAATTTTGTGTAACAATATTGTTCTGTAACCTGTACCAAGGACGTGCTGCCTCTCTCCACGAGGGGCAGCACCTCCTTGGAGGCACTTCCTTGGATTACAGAACAATATTGTTAAAAAACTGTAATTACGTCTCGATTTTCGAAAATCCACGAGCGTCATGCCCTTCATTGAGTTTTTCTACGTTACTGATATCGATTTCACATCAATCGAATGTGTTTTGCCTGAGAAAATAGGTTTTGAAAATTCCAAGTGTAAATCAGCTTGCCTTTCCCCTTAACTTACAATTCTGGCAATGTAGTTCTTCAATGTGTCGTTAGTATTCGTTTACTCGTATTACAATGTTGTATGAGGTGCGTTCGGTATATCAGCTCCGTTCGCGCTATTCACCCTACAGCGTTCGGTAATGACAGAGGACGGTAGGAGCGGAGTTTTTTTGAGCCGTTGGGCAATGTTCAGGATGGGGTTCTAGGAGTCAACAGACTTGGCTGAAAACGCGCAATTTTTTGCGGCGGAGTAGAGAGAATGCGCCAGATCACGTGACCCTATGCGCACTCCACTTACTCTGCTCTACTTCCGCTCTACTCTACTCTGCTCCAAAAGTAAATACTGAACGTACCTTTGGTAATTTTTTGGTGTTGAAGCAAAATATTTGACTCTAGTTTCAGTCGGAATCACAAGTAACAATTTGTATTGATACTTGATACGTGAACCGCACTCTGTGTCAGTCCCTCATAAACTGGTTCACTTTGAATGTTCGTTGAATGAAATCTCTTCGACCTTCCTATTCAGGCTTTTGGCTCCAACTCGTCAAAAGTTACTTATAAAGGTTGATACAAATGTAATTTCCGACAAAACCCTGAACGAAGTGTTCATTGGTATTGATTCCTGAATTATTTCTTTCATGTTCTTTCTTTTCCCCTATTCTTGATAGTCAAGCTGATGGTAAGGAATTTTTGTTTATAGGATCTCGTTCTCATTGATTTTTATTTGAAGTTTGTTGTATCAAATAACAAAACTTGAACGATCATCATTTTGAACAGGTTTGCGCTCTGCGTGTGACTGAGAAGGCGAACGGACGTACTTGAAGGCTGGTGGTGAGTTGATCACTTTTGACCAATTGGCACTCCGTTCCCCAACTGAAAAGAAAACTGTCTTGATGCAGGGCCGTTGTAACGAGAGAGAAGCAGTGAAAGACTTTGGTCCAGCACCTGGGGTGCCACACTCTCATACCAGGCCTTTGGTTCGTTCAAAGGGCCGCAAGTTCGACTGTGCTAGGATCCGCAGGCATAGCTGCGTTTACAAGAAGTAAACCATCTTGCTTCGTCGTCATTTTTTATCGCCACCAAGAACACGATTCTCCATTAAGATATTTAATTACAATTCTAATCCTTGTCTACTGTTCTTCTTCTAAGATTGTTCAACAAGGAAATGGCGCGCAATAAATGTCGGTATAAACTACTAAACAACGCATTCGGTTTTTTTTCTTTACTAAAGTCCATATTCGATTATAAACTTGAAAATACGGTGAATGAAATTCAGTTGGGATTTCCTTGCCAGTATCGGTCTTTATTTCTACTCCAGCCTCACATACAGTGAGTATAAAATTTATGTTCTGTTGTAACACTAGCATCTAGATCATTAACAATTTCCGATATGTTGATCGTTAATATCTGCACTACAACTTGTTAGGTATTTCGATATGAAGACTGCCCGCGTCGGGCGCCGCCGTACTGTCGACTTGTCCTTCTGGATTTTCTTCTGCCTCGAGGTTCTCTTCTTCGTCGGAAGGTACTTCCTCGACGAGTCCGGGAGCAGGAAAGTACAGAGCTGCTTCGTCAATTGCTTTTTCAGGACTCTCACTCACGTGGTACGGCCCGATTCCCGCAAAAGCTAAAAAGGATTCGCTGTCTATCTTCTTCACAACACATACGAAGATTTCGTACCTAAATTCGAACAGGAAGAGGGATAGTTAACATAGTAGAGTTTATGATGACGGATTACAAACTCACCCTGTTCGTTCGTCGGCTCTTTCTTCAAATTCATCAATGGACGAAGCAATGCGTTTGGCCTCCGGCGGCTTGTCGCGTTCGAAAACACCAAAGGTTATCAAATCTGACTTGTAATTGCTTATGATTATTTTAATATCATTCCTCTTCGTGCTGTCATATTTGAACAAAATTATCGGAGGTCTTGACGTCTCGTGCTCGAACTGTAGAAGATGTTGGTTATTACTTGAAATCAAGCTGCTTTCTTTGCGACAATATACTCACTGGATAATTTTTTTCTACGTAATTTCTAAAAATGACTTTAAATATAGTAGCTTTGCTGCGTTGATTCGGAGGGGCCCAAACTACTGGGTAAATATCATCCTTCGACCTAGGTGTGAAGGCTGGCCGATGGCGTCCCGCGTAGCTGCAAAAAAACAACACTTATGCATAAAAATCTCTGCATAGTCTTCGAAATGGCTAGGAAAAAAAATTACCATCCTTCGACAGGAGGTTTTTCAGCATTTGGCAGCGATGGTTCACCGAATAAAATGTTGAGGAGATACTTTTCCACGTCCATTTCAAGTTTCTTCTCATTTATCTTCAGACGCATGCACATGCACTTTCCATCTGACAGAAGTTTCTTCACATTCTCTGTCATCTCGTAGTCAGACTGCAGAAAATGGTTCTCAAAATTAGAATCGCATGGTTGCTGTACTGTAATTTATAATCGATGTGTTGCTGATCACCTCTATGAGCATCTCATTGATCATTGCTTCATCTAATTGTTTTCTAAACTCTTCAGCGATCTTGTAATTATCAGGTAATAATTCTTCGATTAATTCCACGTAAGGTGGACTGGACTTTTTATCTCTCCTGTGAAACTCCTCGTCCTTAAATACCCAAGGGAAAAGTATCAGGCAGGTTTCCTTGTAGAGTGAATTTGTGAAGTGCGTTATTTCCGCTTCATACTTCGCCTTTATTTCAGCCTCTGGGATGTTCATCATCAGGGTTGACGCATAAAAGTAACGAAAATAACCTTGGTTATAATAATTACGACCATTGATCGCTTTATCGTGTCATTTCGTCGATGGTCTCCATAGGGACATCCGAGGGGTTGATCACTCATCATTTTGGGTGTACACCAGATTACAAGATTGCAAAGATTGCAAAGGTTGCAAAGATTGCAAAGACTGCAAGAGATTGCAGAGATTACAAGAGATTGCAAAAGATTGCGAAAGATTGCAAAGATTACAAAAGATTGCAAGGGATTGCAAGAGATTGCAAAGATTATAAAATATTGCAAGGGATTGCAAGAGATTGCAAAGATCGCAAAGATTGCAAGGATTACGAAAGATTGCAAGGGATTGCAGGAGATTACAAAAGATTGCAACAGATTGAAAAATGGGTGTACACCAGATTTCACAAGTGATTAACCCCTCGGGGACATCTGATCAGATCACACGGGTATATATAGGTACCTTCTTGTGCTCTTTTCGCAGCCTCCTTGGCCAGCCTAGTTTCTTCAAGGATTCTCAGCCGCTTTTCTTCTTCCGGACTTCTTTCTGTGACTTCCATCGAGAATCTGTGTCAAAAGTAATTCCACATGATACCAATTACACATTACCTATGTCATGTCGTCAATCGCGACGAAAATGTAAATCTTACTCGGGTGGTTCCCCGGTCTGGAGTCTCTGAAGCTCCTCTGTCAAGACCCTTTGAAGTTCCGGGCAATCAGCTCCAAATAGCAAATTGATCATTCGTCCATTCTGAATGAAAAAATGTTGAGGCGTTATTGTATTACCTCAAATGGCGAAGTCTGTGATTTGACGCAGTGATAGTAGCTGCTAATACTGACATGTAGAAACATCCAAGTTGGTTCGCTCTTTCCTCTGAAACGTTCCAGGTCCGCAATGTCGTCACATTTGGCCTGAAAAAAAATGGTTCCCTCTCAAATCTACGTAGATTATGGACAACGATATTCCACAGATTCGTATAATTACAACAGCGTAACTCAGCAAGTCCCCTCCAGTCTCCATCTTGATCTTTTTCAAGAGACTGATCATCCCCGCACATGGTCCACTCCAACCGGAATACACGTCCACCACTAAAAACGTTTTACGAAATGACGTTCAATCATGTGCCCAACATGATAGTTAGACTTGAAATTTGTGTCAGTCCTAGTTTATATTTCCGTTAATTACTGCTATCAGTTTCTCACCCACTAGTCCTTTTCTTTCCAAGATTTTTGCCCACTCTTCGTCGGTGTTGACCTCTGTCTGAAGGGCAGCTGGTGTACTCTTCTTGGCCATTCGTCGCGCGGCGTTGATTCCACCCTATTGAAAAATGATATCACCTTATTTCGTCGTACGATTGTGAACAAGTTATCGAACGGGACGATCACATCCATTTTTTGCATTTGATAAATTGAAAGCTCAACTGAAGACTGCAAAAATGAACACACTTTTCATCCTGTGGAAAATGTGCAACATATTCTTATGCAAGTATAAAAATATAAGATGGATCACCCTTTTCCGACCGAGCATTCTCAAACCGTTGATTCAAAACTGCAGATTATTTATGTTTCTACTTGTTTAAATTCCGAAGCGTATCATTCAAGTAACTAATTCGGGGGATTAATATCCATCTGGAGCGATGGCCGGGTATAAACTGCATCGAAGTTCGCAGAGAAGCTAAAAGCCACTATACCTGTTGTAAGGGTTCATGATGTACGGGGACATCGCGACATCGAAGGACACGCGAGGTCAAGCATTAGCGAACTTACGCGCACTAATACTATCGCGAATAATTATTTAGTGAGAGGACGAGGGAGTTATGGCCTGGGGAAATGTGGGGGGCTCAAACAATACTGGCAACCTTTAATTACATAATAGAGCCGTAATTGATGTTGCGGAATGGAAATGATAAACGGGCAAGTAACTGCCTCCCTTCTCATTCGAGACAGAGAACTGATAAAATTTACGAACGTTTAGTATGACGCACGAGAGATTTTTTTGAAACTGTACATCGGGTCACGCTAAAAATTTTGTAGTTTTTAGACCAGATTTTATGTACAAAATATAGACGATTAACACTAACGAAGGAACACAAACCAGATCTGAAAAAGAAGCTAATTACTCTTATGAAGAGATTTTTTTGAAATTCCAATTAAATGGAAGAATAAGACAACGTTTCTTTGTGTTTAATTTTTTTTTCGTTTTTTTCATGATTCTATGATCTGGTTTAACATGATCCTAAAATTTAGCAATTTAATCATAATAACAATTTCCGCGCTGCTAATGGGCTGAAGGCTTGGAAGATCGAAGAGTATTTTGTGCTACCTGGGAATGGAATCGAATTATCATTTTTTTCGGTAATAGGTAGTAGAATCGATTGGGGAACTAGCTATGAAATGGGAAAAAACAATATTTAGCTGTAAAAACCAATCTGTAGAGAATTACAATGTTTTATAGAGGGCGAATTTTCTCAGGGTCATCATCGGCGTCAGGTACCACAAGGATGGGGCCGAAACAGGAGGAAGAATTTTTCTTAGCGAAAGCGTCACTCTGTGTATGTACGGTTACACAGTATATGATTCAAGAATTTATAAACATCAAGAATATAACCATCCTCGACTGTATACGTACCTGTTTACCGATTTCTTCATTTCCGTGACCAATTTTATCGGTCACATGAGTCTGATTTCTAAAAACTCACTATGTATTGTAAGCTGGGTTATACTAGTATGGGTTATACAGCTGTACCTGGGTAATATCGCCAAATATGAGATTTTGGTGCGGCAAAAAAATTACGACATTAATTTTACTGGCCGTATTTTCTGTAAGCATAATGAAAAGCCCAGAATAACTACAAAGAAAACTTCAGAGTATAAGGCCAACCCCTTGAGCATTATTATGTATAATAAAATTTATATTTTACCTCATATTTATTTTACATACATATTTTACCGGTGCGTGAACGGGAAGTCGTGCTTTCCGATGCAGGGGGTGGTGAAAAATAGTATACTACCCATGGGAGTGAAAAAGGCCATCCCAAACTGCGTTCTTGCCACCCTCGCCTTCGGCTCGTGTGTCAATCTCACATGCAGTTTGGAATAGCCTACTTTCCCTCCCTATGTGTATAATATACTATTCCGAGTGTGAAATTTGCTGCAATCCGAGCTGCAATCACACTCGCCAAAATAGGCTTGCGCCCGTGATGCACACGATTTTCTTATTAACACCTGGTCTGCAGAAATGCCTCTTTTCTCACACCCGGTCGCAAAATGCCACTTTTCATACCTCTTGAGCGGGCGCAAAACAGACCTTTTCGGCCCTCGGGCGGAAAAGTCCTGTTTTGCGCCCGCTCACTCGGTCTGAAAAGATGCAAAGACGCAAAACGAGACTTTGCGCCCGAGGGCAGGAAAATAGTCCTTTCGCCCGCTCAAGAGGTATGAAATAGTACATTGTGTATCAAGGGCGCAAAACACTATTTTTCGAGTGTGAAATTCGCAGTACGAGCCGAAGGCGAGTGTACTGCAATCACACTCGCCAAAATAGCCTTGCGCCCGTGTTGCACACGATTTTTTTCTCAACACCTGGTCTGCAAAAATGCCTCTTTTCAGACCGAATGAGCGGGTGCAAAACGGAACGTTGCGCCCGAGGGCAGGGAAAGAGTCGTTTGCGCCCGCTTTAGGTAGGCGCAAAGCACTTTTTGTAACACATGCACGATTTCTGCGTTTTTTTGACCTATTAAGCGGGCCTAAAGTGACCTTTTTTTGACCGGCTCGAATAAGCGGGCAAAAATGAATCCATTTTTGCCCGCTTTTTAAACAGTGCATATACGACTGTATGTGTGTATAGTACCTATACATACATATATGTACATATTGTACATAGGTATATAGATATATACATACATGTATATATGTATATATATATGTACATATGTATATACCTATGTACATATGTACATATGTATATAGGTATATATATATATATATACATATGTACATATGTAGATACCTATGTACATATGTATATAGGTATATACATATGTACATATGTACATATATATATATACATATATACATGTATGTATACATATGTATACCGTATACACGCGTATATAATCCTTCATTCGTATCATATTCACTATATCCTGTTGAAAAATGAAATCTAATTGTAACATAACTTTTCGTCCTACCCCCCTTGAAAACGCGTCTTTTCATACATGCGAAGCGGGTGGAATTTGAGTTATTGTGACCGCTCGGCGAGCGGGCGCACATTTCCATTACAGCCAGCTTCGAGCGGGCGGAAAGTATGAAAAGGCGTGGTTTCAAGGGGTGGGGACGAAAAGTATCGTGTGCACCACGGGCGGAAGGCGAGTTTCACTCGTGCGACGGCCGCCCTCGCTACGCTCGGGCGGCTACCTTCGCACTCGTGAAATCGCCTTCTTTCCGCCCTTGATACACAATATACTATTGTGTTGCCGTGTCAAGAAAGGTCACCTTCGTCCCGCTTATAGGCACAAAAAACGCAGAAATCAATACATGCGTTACAAAAAATATGGTGTGCACCAAGGGCTCAGTGGGCTTTTTTACCTCGTGTGATTGCAGTACTCGTCTTCGGCTCGCTGACGCACTCGTCTTCGGCTCGCAGACGCACTCGTCTTCGGCTCGCTCCTGCACTCGCCTTCGGCTCGTGCGAGCTCACCTTCGACTCGTGCTAGCTCACCTTCGACTCGTGCTAGCTCACCTTCGACTTGTACTGCAAATTCCACACTCGGCCGAAAAAAGCCCACTTTACGCCCTAGGTGCACAATATACTATTTCCGCCCGAGGGCCGAAAAGATCTGTTTGGCGCCGGCTCAAGAGGTATGAAAAGTGGCATTTTGCGACCGGGTGTGAGAAATGTGGCATTTTGTGACCGGGTGAGAGAAAAATAATACCCCCTATCAAATGTTCCGGTCATTCATGCATCTAGCACAGGAACTAACTTCTTCCTGTCCTTATGATCCGCTCAGTTCATTTTCGTATTGTGAGCATCGGAATTCTCAATGGCCTATATCAAACTGAACATTTTATCTTAATTTTATACTACATGCTGCTTTTTTTTTACATAACATTTTTTGGGTCACTGCAGACGTAGAGAAGGGAACGGATGACGACAAATATCAGATAGTGTATTTCGCTTATGAGTGCACGAAGACGGAATAGTTATTTGTGTATCAAGGGCGCAAAAGGCTATTTTACGAGTATGCAATTTGCGGCACGAGCCGAAGGCGAGTTGCTGTAAAAGCAGACTCGTCATAATAGCCTTGCGCCCATGATGCACACGATGTTTTTCTCAACACCTGGTCTGCAAAAATGCCTCTTTTCAGACCGAGTGAGCGGGCGGAAAACAGCTCTTTTCGCCCTAGGGCGGAAAAATCCGTTTCCCGCTAAACCCGCTAAAGCGGGCAGAAACGACTATTTTCCTGCCCTCGGGCGCAAGGAGCTGTTTTCCGCCCGCTCAAGAGGTATGAAAAGTGACATTTTGCGACCGGGTGTGAGAAAAAGTTATTATTTAACAATATTGTATGTTTATAGTCAATACAGCAAAATAGTTTCTTCTATCGCCGCGTGATTTTATGGGACCAAACACGACATCTGATCGATTTATATTTGTATTTTAATGGTAAAAAAAAATCTGTATTTTAACAACCGAATTTGTAATCTTTTTATAGAAAGAATAGGTTGAATAATTGATCAATGTTTACTCATGTACGTGAATAGTAGATATGTATAGGTTTGATAAAAATAGTATATTGTGTGACAAGGGACGAAAGTTGGCGATTGCAACGAGTGTGAAGTTTGTCGCCCGAGCGAAGCGAGGGCAGCAATCACACGAGTTGCAAATCGCCAATCGTCCCTTGTCACACACGATAGTTTTTATAATGAGTGCATGAAAATATGGGGTTGCATGGCAGTAGCGAGACGAAACTTATGACCTAACCTCAAACTTCGTGTTAGACGCTGTTGAGCCGCTGTCAGCTGTTTCGTCCCATGGAGTAGGGCTGAAATTGAGTTAAAAACTCCCAAGGGACGAAAGTGAACAAGATGGCGGACTGCGCATGCGCAAACCGCAGCCCACAGTCCCGGCATGCAATCGGCCACTTTCGTCTCGCTAAACTGCCATGCAATACCCCAATTTTCATGCACGTGTTATAAAAAAAAAA